>PVIH01002974.1:0-73136 GCA_004025045.1 Sigmodon hispidus
TCCATCCACCTACCCATCCATCCACTCACCCACTCATCCACCCACCCACCCATCCATCTACTTACCCATCAGTCCTCCACTCACCTGCTCATCTACACCATGCTCTATTTACCCACTTAACTCATCTACCTATCTACTCATCAGCCATTCTTCCATCTACCCATCTATCCACACAATTTAACTTACTGGGTATCTCAGAGATAATGGAAACATGTCAGCCTTATCTTCTTTCTCTTGTTTCTTTGCCTTCACTAGGTCCACAGGTGAGAAGTGAAGAGTTTTGTCCCAGAGGCTCCTCCTATGCATCTCCCTCTAGGGATAACTGTGAAAATTTCCCAGGCATATAAAACAACTTGCCCCACAGCCCTATCTGCTGTGGACAACTGTGGCTTCCTAGAAACATTCATGAAGTTTAACCTGAAGCCCTTGGCACCTACCATGCTGCATCCTCTCCCTTGGAGCCTTCTGCATCTTCCTTTGGTCCCTCTGGTTTTTATTTGCTTCCTTTGCCATGGCCTCCTTGAAAGAGTATGGGCTTAGAGTTAATACTCTGACCCACTTCCTGGAGCCCTGACCAATAGCGATAACCTGGCCCGCCCAGTGTCCTGATGTCAACTGATCTTAAGAAGACTTCTTGCCTCCCCCCCCTCTGGTTCCCTCTCTTTCCCCTCCCCTGGCAGAGGTCACACGCAACCCTTTCTGTCTCTCTCTTTCCCTCCTTACTCTATAATAAAGTCCTTCCATGTGAACCCAGCCCTGTGTATCTCTTTCCACGGCCCTCTCTGACCACCCACCATGCCGCTGGGCCGCATGGAGCCATTTCCACCAGCTACAGGTACTTGCAATAAATATATTTATCATAACATAACAGAGCTAGAAAACCTTCTCCTAAGCCAGGAATGATGTCTCACTCCTGAAATACTAGTACTTGGGAAGCTGAGACAGGACTATGGCCATGAGTTCAAGGCTAGTCTGTGCTTTAGAGTGAGACCTTGTCTCAAAAAAGAAAGAAAGGGAAGAAAGATAAACAGGGGAAACCCCCATCTGGAATTCTAGTTCTACTACTCATGGTTGAATGACCACAGCCTCAAATAATTGGGCCTCAGTTTCCCCATCTGCAAAATGATTGCAACAATAATAATACATCACTGTGATGATCAAATGGGCTA
Source organism: Sigmodon hispidus (assembly GCA_004025045.1). Classification (NCBI taxonomy): domain Eukaryota; kingdom Metazoa; phylum Chordata; class Mammalia; order Rodentia; family Cricetidae; genus Sigmodon; species Sigmodon hispidus. The sequence continues at coordinate 1,170 of PVIH01002974.1, forward strand.
ATGGATGGGAAGCAGTTTTGTAACCTGTAAGCTGTCCCACTCCTGGGAAGCATATCATTACTCCCTCATTTCTGTAACACCAAAGACAGAAGAGCTGGGCAGAACAGTCAGAGCTGGAACTGAAGCTGTAAGTCGGAACCCTGCCCTCTGGCCTTCCAGGCAACCGTGGGAAAGAAGTCCTGGAGCCCTGGAGCCTCAGTTTCCTCATCAGGAAAGGAGGAGTCGCCAAGTCTGCCATGGCAGCCCAGGACAAGGGCACTCATAAACAGTGATAGCTCACCTCTATTCCAAAGCCAGTCTTAGTTTACCATAGCCATTTACTGTGCATTGAGTGTACTCAGTGTGGCGGCATGAGCCTGCTCCCCAGCAGAAGGCAGCGTAGTCCAGTCCTGCTAAAAGAGTACAGAAGTCCCTGCCCCCACCCCTACTACCTGCTGCCAGATTCTCCATCCATACTGCCCCTGAGTAACTGACCTAAGAAGGGTGGCGACTTGTGTCACCCCTGGTATAGTCCATACACCCTGGGTAGGGCCCGAAATAACAGCGTAAGGAAGGACGTTCTGGACAAAGGCTGTCTTAATACTGACACTGTTTCTATGCTCGCCCTCATCAAGACTCCAGCGGGGGCAACCACTGGTCCGGTCCCTTCCACTCCCCGCTCTCAGACAATCTCCCTACAACAATGCTTTAGACACTCAGCATCATGCTAGATGCTTTCAATGATTCTCTGTCAACTGTAGGATAGAGTACAATCTAAACAGCCACTTCAGAATCAAACTGGCCAGGAGCAAGTCCCAGATTTACCCCTGAAGGGCTGGCTGCTTTGGCTTTGCTGTGTACCTGTGTCTCAGTGAGGCCAAGAGTACTGATATATTACTGTAACTAAATTTAAGATACTGTGCCTGGCCCCGAGAATCTGTTCAGTATTTCTGCCCTCTGCCTCTTTTGCTCTCCTCCTTACTCAGCATCATATCCTTCTACACTCCCCTTTCCCAGGGGCCACAAGGTAGAGACTAATTGTACATCCACCGAGGAAGTCCTGGGAGACTGATGCTGGTCTCTCCATGTATCACATAGACAAGGCACCAAGGGAACTGAGGCAAAGATAAAAGAAAGGGCTTTGAGACCGAGGATTGCCACATCAGGCTTAAGGAAAAAGAAGGTGCAGTTGGCCTCAGAACTGGATGTGGGAACCCTGAGAAGGTAGATAGCTCATCCTGCAGTGAGCATGCTGGTTCCTGATGCCTAAGACACAGATGACACTGACATAGCCTTGGGGATGCTTCTGCTTAGTCTCTGGAGAACCCACATTCTTTCAAAGGCAGGGATTCATGCTTGTCACAAAGTCCAGGGCACTCTCGGCAGCACAGGGATTGGGGCCGGTGGATGGCCAGAGAACCAGCCAATACAAGGCTGACAACAATAACAACATGATGACTTCATTTACTGAGTTATCAAAACCCACAATGTCTGCAAACCACAGAATCTGCCAAGAAAGAATGAGTCACCAGGAGCCACAGGAAGGAGGGACCGGCTGAGGTGGTGGGTGAGATGGTGGGCAGCATGGCAGACAAGAGAAGCAGGAGTATGGCAATGCATTGGTTCAAATCCTGACATAGCTTTGGGGTCTAAGTTCTCAATCTCAGCCTTCCTTTCTCGACAAATGGGGAATAACAAGAGTGCCTATTTTACAGGGTTGTGCTCTCTCTCTCTCTCTCTCTCTCTCTCTCTCTCTCTCTCTCTCTATTCCTCCCTCCTTCCCTCCCTCCCTCCCCCCTTCACATATATATGAGAGATCACCCTGATCCACTTTCATTTCTTGGCTGCTTCATGAGCCAGACATGACAGCCAATACCTTTAGTCTAAGCATTAGAGGCTGGTGGATCTTTCTGAGTTCAAGACCAGCCTGGTCTACTTACCCCATCTGAGAAAGAGAGAGGGGTACCTGACATCAGAACATGTACCCCCAGGGCATTTGAGGAACTTTTGAATTAAAGAAAAATGAACAATGTTTAGCTAATAAAATCTCCTTTCTCCCTGGTGTTCACAAGAGGCGGAACCTACTTGGAAAATTCCATTTTTCAAAATCAGAGAGATCTTCTGATAACTTGGATTAAGGCGTTTGTGATCACTGGGCATGGTGTCATGCTTCTGCAATCACAGAACTCTGGAGGTTCAGACAGGAGGGTAGTGAGATCAAGGCCAGCCTGGGCTACATGATGAGACCCGGATACAAACAGCTGTGATGAAAGGCAAGGTGGTTTTGGTACCGAGCAGGAGACGGTTTGCCTCTGGCGTCATAGAGAAGGTGAGAGAAATCTCCTTGACTACAAGCTGAGTGGAAAGTATGGGAATCCAGGAGATACAACCAGAAATGTGGCTGTGGACGGCTGTGCCAATCCATCACAGGTGCTAGGGATTACAGACCTCTCAGGGGCTGAGGGTTGAACTTCTCTACCAAGAGGCTAGACCCAGTAATAAAAATATTTAAATTAAAGTATTTAGTCAGGAAATGGGTTAAGTGTAAGAGAAGACAGGAGATGTGGTAGGAATGATGGGGAGAAGTCAGATGTCCGGGAGTCAAGAAAAGAAGGAAAAAAAACATAAAAAAAAAAAAAAACCTGAATTGTATCGCATAAGCGGAATGAATTCAGCTAAACTGCTAGACCATTCTGGCCTTTAATCTCTTCATCTATTAAACAAGGTTATTGGGTTGGTACCCTCAATAAGGGCTTCAAATACAAGGACATAACCAAGACTTGGAGTATAGTACTGGGAACTCTGGCCAGTGCTGGCATGCACTAAAGATTCTCAATTTCAACATATTTCTTGCTACAGACAGATTCAAAAACATGTGTGAGACAAGGATCTGTTCCTAGAGAGAATCATGCAGACTCTTCATTTCCTTGTGAGCCTCTCATGGCTTTGCTGAGAACAGTTGAAGCTAGGCCAGGTGTCATGATGCTCCTTCTTCAAGGCCCCTTCCTTTGGGACTTTTAGGGTGTTCTTTCTTATACCTAGTCTCCACTTCCAGTACCAGCAGCCTTTACATTCATTCCACTACTGACTCATTCTTTCATTCTTACTGTTATAATTGCTGAGCCCTTGCTCTGTAATGTACCCTGCCAGCTACTGAAAGTACAGAGAAGCCTAAGATATATTCACCTTCAAGGAAACTGAGGCCCAGTGGAACCAAGCTAATAAACAGACATTCATCACAGTGAACAGTGAGTACCTTCACAGAGGGAAGCCTGGAACACTCTGGAATCCCTGAGGATACCAGGAGAGGAGACTAAAGGAAGACTTCACAGAGAAGCTGAGTCTTAAGGAACACCCACTCAAGCAGATCTGCACCACAGTTAACACGCTGCTGTTCCTTATTTCACAAGAAGCTCCTTGGAGATCAGGTGATGTTCTGCACCTGTCAGTTATGAGCAGAAGTTACAGCCCAATACCTATGACCACTAGGGGTGAATTCTGTCTTCTAATCCAGAAGCCAGTGATCGAGGCAGGGTTGACCACCTCAAGCCTCTATGTTCAATGCAAAATGTAGGGATAGAAGTCTATGCTTGACATGCAAGGTGAAGTTGTAGTCTGTGGGAAAAGTATGGCCACACAAAGCTATTAAAAATCATGCTTGCCAGAAATACCTCCTGATCCACACTGTTTAATAATGGCAGGGACGCTGCCTGGAATGTGAAGGAAAAGATACAGGGGGCTTCTTCTTCCCAGAGGAGCCTGTAGGTTCAGAGTCCAGTGCTTGTAACCAATCTCAACGAACCTGGCTTAAGGTGCTGCCCTTGACTTTCCCTCAAGCTAACTAGTCAGGTCTCACATCACCAGAAAAGGTAGCCCAGGACCTTCCCCCGCCTTGCTGTGATGCCACAGGACGAAGAAAAGCCCAGGGAAGCTGACTGCTTTGTCAAAGAGCACTCTCCAAACCAGGAACAGAGCCATGTGGCCATCTACATTTCGAAGGTAAAGTGCATTCCTCCATAGGCTCAAGTAAAATTATCATTTTCTTTCTACAACTTTCTCCCTGGTCCCAACCACCAAACCCAGAACACAGCAAGAAAGCAGGTGATACCTGGTAGGAGCAAGCCACCAGATCAATCAATCTGTTTGTGGCTTTGGAGCATCTCTCTCACTGCCACATGACCTCTAAGAGACACCAATGGCTATAAAGTAGGCCCCTAGGCTACCGATGGAAGTCTAGAGTATGGGGAGCCTACAGAAGTGCTGTTTCTGGCAAGTTCTTGGATGAACCTACAATGAAAAACACGAAGTGAGCCTGTGTTCAATGTCTTGACATTGTGACACAGTGCCATCTGCAAAGTTCATGATGCAGAACTTGAGTTGAGAGAGAGAGAGAGAGAAAGAGAGTATATTGGGATGCATTCTTGGCTATCCTTGGTGACATGCTCTGCATGTAGCCTGTAGCTGAAAGCTGGACATACCTGGCAGACCCTCTAAAGAATTTGTGTCCCTGAAGCTGGGCCTGATCGCACATGTCTGGAATTTCAGTGCTTAGGAGAAGGTAGCAGGAAGATCCAGAGGTTAAGGTCATCCTCACCAACATAAAGAGTTTGAAGTCAATTTGGGCTACATGAGATCGTGTCTTAAAGAGGAAATTGTTCTCGCTCTGTTAAAAGTCTTCAATTTTTGAGGCACATGTATGTAGTTAATCCTGGTTTGAGTCAGGGGTACAGACTGATTAATTTCCCACAAACTCAGGATGCCTTCATTCCCCCAAAGGTTAACAGATCCCCAAAGGAATTGAGAGCAGAGATGAGCAGAGAGCAGGCAGGAAGTGATAAGCTTGAGCTTTTTTGTTTTAGGCATTTCTGTTCATGTGAGAAACTATAGTCTGAATGTCTGTTTCCCTCCAAAACTTAGACCTAATCTCTAGGACAAGAAATCCTGAGACCTAGGAGGTCATTGGTGGTTTGGGATGAGAGTGGAGCTTAGTTAGAACAGGGCCTGGCATGCAAGGGGCCCTGAATTCAATCCCCATCACTGAGGGCAATCGTATGATGACACAGCACAGAGGAAACATCCAAGACACTGGAGAGCGTGCTCACCAGACACCCAGTCTGTAGGCACAGTGATTTGGCAGTGTCTAGGACTCCAAGGATTAAATTTCTGTTTATAGATTACCCATGCTGGTTGGGCCTGGTGGTACCCATCTGTAATACTAGCATTCAGGAAACTGAGTCCAGAGGATCATACTGGGCATACTGGGCTCCAGAGCAAAACCCTGTCTCAATAAAAGCCAAACCAAGCATATAAATAGCACCACACAGTGGGTCACAACCATCCTTAACTCCAGTTTGAGAGGATCCTATAACCGCTTCTGACCTTCTGGGACTCTAGACATGCATATTGTGCACAGACATACATGTGGGTAAAACATTGTCACACATAAATAAGTCTAAAACAAACAAAAAATAAACAAAACACATAAAGCAAAACAGGAGCATGTCCAGAAGTTTGTGGGCCAGCTAGCTTGCGTACTCAACAGTCAAAGAGCAAGGAGGCCCTATCTCAATTAAGAGAAGTAGTGTGGGGGTAGGGAACCAGAGGCTTTCCTTGGGCCTCTACTTGTGTGCAAGAGTGCCCATGCTCTACAAGAGTGCCCATGCTCTACAAGAGTGCCCATGCTCTACAAGAGTGCCCATGCTCTACAAGAGTGCCCATGCTCTACAAGAGTGCCCATGCTCACACATGAATACAGGCACATACACATATGCATAGATGTCATATACACAAAGAAATAAAACAAGGAGAGAAGGAGGGAGGGAGGGAGAGAGGAAGGAAGGAAGGAAGGAAATAAGAAAGAAATCCTTTGCAAACTACAAAGAATACAGAAGTCTTTGCAAGCTTCTGGATCAGTATGCATGAAGGACAGGTAGCAAATGCTTCCTGTCTAGCATGGGAGCAGGAAGGATACCTCCACTGGCTTCCTTTGATCTTCATTTGAGATTTAATGAGCACGTAGGGCATTGCTGACACTCTAATTAGGATTAAAAATTAAATGCAGACTCACCACGTGTTCCCTCCCCTACACATCACTGCCTTAGCTCTACTGATCACAGCCATTAAACAAAAACTATTTTTAAATGGCACTAATTTGCTGTGGCCTAAAACAAATGGGAGACAAATATTTTGTTAGAAAAACAAATCACGAACCAAACTAGAGGTTGGTGGGGGGGGGGGAAAGAAGAACCAACAAAACCAAGAAACCTAGCTAATGAGTTCAAAGTGAAATTAAAACCAAACCACTGTAGCTTCCAAAGTAGTTGAAACAGAATAAAAATTGAACATCAATATTTGCCCCCAAAATCATACTCATTCTACATGTCATCCAAGACTTGACTTAGAAAGGTACCCCTGCCCCTTACCTCTTGGGTCTTCCAAGCCTGGCATGGTGGCACATTCCTGGAAACCCATCTCAGGGAGGTGAAGACAGAGGGGTTACAAGTTAGAACTCAGCCTAGGCTGCATAGCAAGACCCTGTCTCAAGCTTGCAAAATAGATAAACCGGTCATTAAGAAGGAACTAAAGTCCGTCTTCCTTCATTCCACAGATGCTGCAAATGTTGTACATATGATACTACTGACACCAGAGGAAAAGACAATCCCTTCCTTCGCAGAACGCACCACCCAGCTCCGGATGCTCCTGTGAAACCTGTCCCCCACACCAGCTCTGCCCTCTTTCAGTACTCAGGAAAATGGCACTGGGCTTAAACTTCACCGCTACCATGATCAGAGCATGAGACCAGCAATGTAACAGAAAGGAGAAAAGCCAGCAAATACACTGAGCCACAGAGGGCTTCCTGATGATGGCGTCTAGGCCAGAGCTTCTCAACCTGTGGGCTGAGATCCCCTTGGGAGTTCACCTAAGACCATTGGAAAACACAGGTATTTATATTACTGTTCACAGCAGTAGCAAAATCACAGTCATGAAATGGCAATGAAAATAATGTTATGGTTGGGGGTCAGCACATCATGAGAAACTGTAATAAAGGGTCGCATCGTTAGGAAGGCTGAGGACCTCTTCTCTAGGTGGTTCTCCTCGACCAGCTCCTTAAGCTATCGGAGGAAACGCCCTTCGATAGAATTCCACATCCCAGCCTTGCTGATGCACACTTGCTCTCTATGTGATCTCAGCAGAGGCTGCCCCCTCCAGTTCTCTCCACAGGAATCCCAGGAAGTGGGAAAATGAAACTGTTGCTTGTAGTGGGGTGTAGATGGCCACCCACACACACTAAAGGGCAAGCTGGAAGCCAGACCCCCTGTGGAGGACCCAGTGTGAAGCCCATCTGGAAGCTGCAGCCCAGCTAATGCAGCTGTCACGCTTCACACATCTCTCATATGGACACACCCAGAACATCTTACAGTCTGCCTTAGGCTGAAGTCACTGTTACCTTCCTCGAGGCCAGTCTTCCTACTTGGGCCCGGAAGCCATCTTGTTTTGTTCATGGATGAAGAAGGCTTGGAGGATGCACTCTGACTATTGGAATTCCATCTAGTTCCATAGGCTTTCCTTGACTACTGCCATCTTGGCTCAGGCGGAGCCCAGAGACTTATGCCTGGTGTGTATGTCTAGCATTTTCTGGGCTTCTAGCAGGTACTCACTGGTGTCCCCTGCCTTCTGGGCTGGCTGATGTTAAGATCATCTTGAACAGTCTCCCAGACCTGGTTCCTTCCTCATCAAATTCCTTTGCTCTGATGATGTAAGGAAAGAACAGACACAGGATGTGAGGTTAGTGACACCTGGTTAAACACTGCCCTGCCTTCAGCCAGCACCGGGTTCATTCTACAGGAGGGCAAAAAAAGAAAGCATTAGGTTGGGTATCCGGGTGAGCACCTAGAATCCCATCACTCAAGAAGTTGAAGCAGGAAGCTGATGTTCACTCCAGGCCAGCCAGGGCCTCACAGTGAGAGCAAAAACAAATGCAACCAGAGTTCCCAGTTTGGCAGGAGTACCAGGCAGGTCTAAGGAGGTTTCTTGGGAATTTCCAGTCGGCTTTCTGTTTCTTTCGCATAAAGCTCTCTCAGAGCTTTTCATCTAGGGCCAAGTCACCAAAAACTAGCTGAAAGATTTCTGATTGACTTTATTTTCGCAATTCCAGAATCGGGCAACAGTTCATTCTGTAAAGTAAAAATAAATATTTTACCAGTCTGTCTAGAGGAGGTGAGTTTTATAGGCAGAGAAAGGCTGATAAAAATCAAAACAAAGACTAAGAAATTTCCCAAAGTTACCTTGATTGTCAGTCATAGAACAGACAGAACAACAGAAAAATAACTCATTAGCTGATTTGTCTGAAGAAGGAATTGCACTGGCTCATCTTATGTCAACTTGACGCAAGCTGGAGCCATCTGAAAGAAGAAAGCCTCAATTGAGAAAAAGCCTTCTTAAGATCTGGCTGCAGGGCACTTTGTTAAGTAGAGATTAATGGGGCAGGGCCAACCTAGCCCCTTGTAGATGGGGCCATTCCTGGGCTGGTGGTCCTGGGGTTTATAAGAAAACAGGCTGATCAAGCCATGTTGAACAAGCCAGTAAGTAGCACCCCTCCATGGCCTCTTCATTAGCTCCTGCCTCCAGGTTCCTGCCCTGTTTGAGTTCCTGTCCTGACTCTCTTCAGTGATAGACTAGGGTATGGAAGCATAAGTCAAAGAAACCCTTTCAATCCCAACATGCTTTCAGTCATGGTGTTTTATCATAGAAATAGTAAGTCTAGCTAGGACAAGATTAAAGATCTTGAAAATAACTTAATTGTCATAGCATTGGGATTGCCTCTCTGTTTTTAAGGGAAGGTCTCATGTAGCCAGGCTGGCCTTGAACTTAGGGTATGGCAAAAGATGATCTTGAACTCCTGATTTTCCTGCCTCTACCCCCAATGCCTGGTGTATGGCATGTATACCACACCCAGTCTCTCCCTTGATTTTTTTTTTTTTAGAGGGTCTGGCAATAATTGAGTTGTTAGCAACATAGAACTTTAGCATGGGTGACTCCATTTTGAATTTTAGTCTGGTTTGTTATGGCCCAATGCAGGAACAGTTTTATTTAGCAGTCTAAACCAGTTTTATTTAATATATATGACTTTGCTCTATGAAAATGCCCAGCAGTTAACAATGTGTACTTGTGGATTCCCAGTCCATAGGTCTATCACAGTCTATAGGTCAGGCAAAGACACAGTGATGGTGCTCTGAGCCTGTTGTACACTAGACACAAACCATCTCCTCAACCCTTACTCTCTATTCTGTCTTCTTTAGAATCCGTCTTCCTGACACCTTGACTGTCCTGCCTTTTCCTAGTCCTCTTCCAAAGAGCCTAGAGCTTGCTCCTCAAGGTTTTGTGTAGACTCCCAGACAGTCCCCATCCCTGATTCTCTCTAGTATTCCCATCAAAAGCAAGTATTCCTTGGTATTTCCTTGCAGGTATTTTCATGGACTACCCAACACACAATACACACTCAGTAAATGTATTTTAAAGAATAATCATAGCATCTTCTATTGTAACTGTTCATGCTACAAATGCATCTTCCCTCTCTCTGTTGTCTCTGGGCCCAGTAGATGCTGAAATAGTAAGTATTCACTGTGTATATATTGCATTCAGCTCCAGATATTCAATAATACTCACTTAAGGAATAAATATGATGAACGAGTGTTTCTGTATTAGTACAAATGACCAAACACCTCAGCTTCGCACAGCTATGCTTGATCAGTAAGTCACAGAACTTAGCTGTAGTAAAGGAAGGAAGTGGTAGTGCAGGAGATATCATTGACTCAGTAGGCTCTGATTGTGTGTGTGTGTGTGTGTGTGTGTGTGTGTGTGTGTGTGTGTGTGTGTGTGTGTTGGGTTTGGTTTGGTTTGGTTTGGTTTGGTTTATTTTTGAGATGAGGTTTCCATGATTCTGATTGACTTTGAATTTGTCATGTAGTCTAGGCTAGCCTTGAACTCAGGAGCCTCCTACCTTTGATTTTGCTTTGTTTATTTTGTTTCTTGAGACAGGGTTTCTCTGTGTGGCCTTGGCTGTTCTGGAACTCTGTAGACTAGGCTGGGCTGGAACCCAAGAACCACCTGCTTCTGCCTCCCATGTCCTGTCCCCCTGCCTCCAAGTGTTGGGATCAAAAGTTTGCTCCGCTATCACCCAGTTCTGCCTCTGCCTTCTGAGGGTCGTAGTGAGGTCAACACTCACTTCTTGATGTTCTTCCCTGCCTCTCTTTGCATGTGGCTTTTCCTCTTCCTGCTGCTGGTTTCTTTCACAAGGCTCCTGACGCTTCCAGAGTCTCTCACTGTGACTTGCCATGGTCACCAGTGAATTGAGCCTTGTTCTCTGTCTTCATACGTTGTCCTCTGGCCTCTGCACATGCACTGTGGCATACATGTGCTCACACACATACACACAGATAGATGTAATTTTAAAAACAGTCTCAGGGAAGAATACAGTTGGCTAAGCGTGGATCATGAGGGTTACTAGAAATGACAACTCACACGGTAGTTAACATGGGGAAGAGAGAGCATCTTGAAGCAGCCTTGATGGCTGGAAAGATGACTGAGTGCTTAAGAGTATTCACTGTGCAGCCCTGAGGCCCTGAGTTCCCATTCCAGCTCCCATATAACGGGTTAGTGCAGTCTTACATTGCTCTGTAACCCCAGTTGCTGGGAATGTGGAGGCAGGCTCAGTAAGGCTTGCCAGCTGTCAGCCTAGCCAAAAGATGTGAGCACTAGGTTTAGGGAGAGACCTGCCTTGGAGGAGTTAGGCAGAGAATGAGTGGAGATGCCAGACATCCTCCTTTGGCCTCTGTGTGTGTATATATAGGCATGTGCCCATGCATACCGTGTACACATCCAATACCTGCTCTTACACAGAGAGAGACACACAAAGAAATAAATACTGAACTGTAGGTAGATTTACTTTCTAAGAAGAACCCTGGTTCTGGGTGTAGGAAGGCTGGTTAGCATAGGCATCCAATAGGAGTGATACAGTCTGCATTCAAGAGATGCAGAGGAATAATAAGGGGCCTGGGGGAACCCAAGGCTGAGCTCTCAAGAGACAGAGTAACATTCTACGAAGCACCTATGGTGAGATCAGTAGCTACATTCTCTTCTATTGAGGGATGAGAACAGCCTGACTACGAACATTGAGTGCAGAGCTCCGCCCCTTACTCCAGAGTGAGCGGCAACTCTACTTTCCCACATCTACTGGTTATTTTTATGGATAGATTTATTTTTACCCACTCTAGACCTCAAACCTGCAGCTGGAAGAAACAAGACACCAAGTCTTCTAGAAAACATCGGCTTCAGTGGCTGGGTCAACTACAGAATTAAGGCTGTGGCTTCCCCCAGAATCAACTGGAAAAGAAGTCAGAAAGGGAGGGGGTGTCTTTTTCTCTCAGCCCACAAGTCCAGCCAAGAGAGAGCCCTGCTTCAAGAGAAAGACCTACAGACCCTGTAAACATCAGCCTCCTGGACTGCCAGCCTAGGGCGGGGACAGCAGGACCTCTTTCCCTAGCAACAACCCTTCTACCATGCCCACAGTGTCTCCCTATAAAAACTCAGAGAGCTTTAGGAGAGGGTCTTGCTTTTCACGTACTAGCAGCTATGACCAGGCATCATCTATAGTCCCCATAGGCCAGACAGCCAAAGCACACATCTCCTTTCCTAGGACCACACCTAGATCTAAATTGTCATTCCTCACGACAAGTTTACCAAACAGTTAGGCAATGCCTCCTCCACTATTGCCACTGCTGAGAGCCGAAAATATACTTTTATACATTTAAGGAGCTATTTCAGAGTCTGGCTTCCTCATGATGAAGACACAACTGACATTCACTTGTTCACTGGAGTGTCAAACTGATGTCATCCAGCAGGGAGCATGACAAGCTATTAACTCTGAGGCTCTGTCCAGCTGACTCTCCCATCTTTCCCCATGTCTTCCCCTACAACTAACGGGCTCCTGAAGTTGATATTTTGGTAGGACCTACCACACTATCTTTCAGTGAATTGCTAGGGATAGGAGACCAGAGGAGTTGGAGGTGTGGGGGCATATGAGAGTGATGTCACCTCTACCAACAGCCTCAAGTGTGAGAGCTAAAATTCCAGGGAGAACTGTTTAGAAAACAATCCTTGGTTTCTTTCAGTGGAGGATTATTCTAAATTCTGCCTTTACCTTGCAACTGGGTGAGCAAGGCCCCAGCAGGGCATGGGTTGATTATGAATCTTGTTCCTACATTAGTCAGGTGGCAGATGATTTCTTCTAGGAAGAGGAAACTCTCGGGTTCTAAACCCAGCTGCTCTAAATAATTCCTTTGCTTTTACTTAACTTCTCCCTAGCTCATAAATAGGATGTCGATGAGTTATTGAGAAATAGTGCAGTATGTTAGGAGTGGTTATACATGCATATGATCCTGGCAATTAGGCAGCAGGGATATGAGGATCAAGACCAGCCTCAGCTACGTCATGAGTTTGAGGCCAGCCTGGAATATATGAGACTCTGTCCCAAAACACAAAGCAAACAAAAAGGAATAGATGGGATTAGGAAGTAAAAAAGAAAGGGCCAAATGACAGGAAGTTGGTCTTCATGATGGTTTCTTCCTATGTGCAAGCCTCAGCATCCTGGGGCCTAGAAACCCAGGGATGATGTGAGTTATGGAGTTAGTTTTGGAGTTTGTTTGTTGGTGACAGGCTCTTGTTTGTTGTGTATTTATAGATGGCCTGGCTCTCACTATGTAGCCCAAGCTAGCTTCAAACTTCCCAGAGTCCTCCTGCCTCAGCCTACTATTGCTAGGGTTACTAGCATATTCCACCACGAGAGCTAGTTATGAGAGCATTTTTGAAGCTCTACCAATAGGTGGGGAAACTGTGATAATCCCATTCTTCCCAGTATACAGTACACTATAACCTGTGAGGTTATGTTAGCCTGCCTTTCATAAGCATATAAACATGAGCGAGTATGCTGCTGAGGTAGGTGTGGGAATGTATCAGTCAATGAAGATATGTTGTGTGAGCCAGCTGATGGTGCATGTTTGTACTTGAATGCCATAAGGTTCCATGCAGAAGCTATGGGTGGCACTGTTGCACAATGCTGGTGGGTGTGTGGCACGGGGGTGTGATTAACAGTTTATAGGCTGTGTCTAAGTGTGTATGGATGTCTCAGTCAAGAATGGAAATGTGTGCTATAGTATGATACAGAGGTAGAAAAGCACATAGGCTCTGGAATGGGTTTGGCTTGCTGTTGAATTCTGGTTGACAATTAGCCAGATGTATAAACCTTGAGCAAGTCACTCAATCTTTAATTTGCTCAACCATGAAACAAGGACTGTAATGAGTACCTTTTGAGACTGCCATGAGGGCTTGAAACGATATTGTAGATGCAAAGGTTTGAGTGTACAGCCCACACACAGGCAAGCAGCCGTTCCATGCCCTGTGGTCATGCCTTTGGTTGGGTACACAAGCTAGAGAGAACAAGATGTGACCTGTGTCTGAAGGATCAAGAGGCACCTATGTGTATGGGTTCCTTGAGCAATTGCTTCGCCTTTGCCAGTGAACTCCCAGTTCAGGTGGGGCAGGTGCCCACAGCCTCCTGAGGTTTCTTGGTCCTGAGTCTAAATCAGTATGAGACTGAGAGGCCTGGATGAGCTGCAGGAAGCAGAAAGGCTTGCAGACGCTTCCTTTATTTCCCCTCCACACATCGACGGTTGAAGACCGCTGCCCACATCCACTCCCACCTCCACCCACACCCACTCTTGCTCTGCTTTCCTTTCAGCACGTAAGAACCAGCTCTGGGGGAAAGCCAAGGGGACAGAGGATTCCCCTGGCCTTCCACATTCCGCCTTAAGAAGCATCATCCCGCCGCGCCTTGCACTCGGGCCACCTTAAGAGCTGAGCAATGCTTTGGCCTCCCGCCAAGCCCCACCCCCGCCGGCTCGCGCTCCGCCCCTTTCTCCTTTCGCTCTGCTGGGGGAGAGCTGGGGAGCCCCAGTCTGGCCGGAGTTGGCTGGTGCTGTTGCCATGACAAGCATTTTCTTAAGACAGCTCTGCTGTTGAGACCATCCTAGGCTGGGGGTGGGGTGGGGGCACGAACTTCCTGGGGGACCATCCCTCCGAAGACGGCGAGGTCAGACACCCGCCCAGCTCTCTGCACCCATTTTCTTCCAGGAAGGTCCTTCGCTTAGAAGGGCTGGGGAAGAAGACCCAGCCCACTCCCCAGCTGTATCTCCGAGACCAGAGCGCAAAGCCGGCTTCACTAGGTGGTTTACCACACTGGGAAGAGCGGTGGGTGGTCACCCCACCCTACTCGGTCCATGGAAACGCGGAGGGAGAGTCCCGCTTGGAGACACCTGAATCTTTGCTAGAAAGAGAGGTAGGTTTGCAGAGAATGAATTGACTCTGGGATTTGCAAACTTTGTTTCTTTCCTCTTAATGGCTTCTCAAAGTACCCGAATTTCCTCATGCAAGCAAATTCTGGGAGGGTGAGGTTGTGGAATAGGATAAAGAGGTGGGGGGAGAAAATGAGATTTCTTCAGCACTATATTTCTTCCCTGGGTTCTGAAGAATCATAATCAAACAAGTGATTCCTTTGCGTTTTCCTTTGGATCATGGGATGGGTGGGAAAATGGAGGGACTGCCTTTTTTCTCACCCAAATTAAGCTCCTGGAACAAGTATTTATTCCAGCCGACCCCCATCCGCTCCTGCTCTTATCCCCCTCCCCCTTGGCTTGGGAACCAGCCGCAGAATGGAAAACTGTTACGGAAAAAAAATATTTTCCGCGTCTGTTCCCTTTCTCGAAAGCCCCAAAGAGAGATGGGAAAAATAGAACCAAATAAATCTTCAGTGGGAAGGAAGGCCTTTGCGCCAAGGAGGGGGCACACTGGGGGCATAGGGTGGAGACCGGGTAGGAGAAGTTGCAGGGTGAGACCAGGAGTGCACAAATTCAATTTCTTGGGCTTTGCATAGAAACCTCAGCAGTTTCTCTCTGCGGCTTACAAAACATCCTCAGACTTTGACGTCTATAATTAGCTGTGGAAAAAGCTGGGAGTTCCCTCTCGCTGCTGTTGTTTGAGTGAGTGTAAGCGTCCAGAACCAACTGTATGAGTAGTGTCTCTGAGGGCACCGCCCCACGCATCTCTGCTTCTATAGGGAAGGAAAGAGAGGGGGCTCTTTGAAAAGTTTTCAGTTTAAAGCCCCAGGCTGTGGGACTGACTGGCCAGCGCCCCGGGCATCTTGAAAGGGTCCCTAAATAGATCATTTAAATGATAAGGCTGGGGTTGCTTCTGTCTCTTTTTTTCTCTCTCCTGTTTTGGTAGTGAGGGCAGGTTGGCATCTTTCCCTAAAATGAGTCCAGACTTACACTCTAGTTCACCTCTAAAAGAGAGTCTACTTGCTTCTTTCCAGCTGGGTGGGGGAGATGGGAGGAGAGACCCAACAAATCCTGGGAGCCAAGAGAGCACGCCCTGGCCAGAAGCATCCCCTTCCTGGGTACTGCCGCAGGACTAGCAATCCCCTCCAGACCTGATGCCTGCACGCGCTGGACAGGTTGGGGGTTAGGGAGTCAGGTGATGAAATCAGGCAGCTGTTCTGATGCTGAGAGGGGAAAAGCAGAAGTGAGAAGGAGCGAAAGCAAAATCCCATTTTGCAGGCCGTCTCCTCCTGTTCAGGTGTCTTGCCGGGGTGTCTTCAGATCCAATCTCTCCATGCTTGACACCCCCACCCACCTGAACTCACTGTTTCTGCTGCTTCCCACTTCCTCATAGCCCCTTGTTCTGGGTCCTCCCTATCTGAAAGGGAAGAGACCAGGGTTATTCTAGGCTGAGATCGGCATGGAAAGGGCTCTCGGGGAGAGGATGTTTCAAAAGAGGACCCTATGATGTAGGCAGGCTAGCTAAGTTATCTTCCGGGGCTATGAGAAAAGCTTTGCTGAGACCCTAGGACAGAAACAGAAAGAGAGTTTAAAAGGTAGACAGGAAAGCCGCCAGAGCAAGTTTTCATTTGGAGGTGTTTGGTGATGGGTCAGGCTCGTACCCCTGGGCCATTCTACCCTACCTGTGGTCTGCTCCCAAGAAGAATTGATGCCCTTCTTCCGTAAGAAAGGGAGGAGGGAATCCCAGGAGCAGATACTGGGAGATAGGGATGGCTGCTACGTGAAGTGCCTGCTCTAATGGTCTTGAGTCCTGAATCTTGGGCAGCTGGGGAGACTGCTTTTCAGCCACCTGTGCCCCCACCTCTCCCAGCTGTGAGACCCGCGGGGCTGGGAATACCGCAGCAGAATCTGGACCCCGTCTGGTCTAGCAGCCTCTGTGACCTATTGTCAGCCTTGCTGCTGCCCGGCTCCACCCTCCTGGCTGGTTTGCCCCAGTCTGAGTACTCAGAGAAATGGCTTAGAGGGTGTAGAGGCTTCTAGCCTTCCGGTCTCTGCCGGTACCTCGGTCCCTTCCCTTCTATTTTCTATCTCCATGTCTTTGGATCCAAGGTCAAGTTGAAGGGGTTTAGCTTGCCTGGTCCCTCAGATTCCCAGCTTCTAGCACAGTGCCAGGACAAATAGAGGCACTCTGTCAACATTTGTGGGTGGGGGGGAGCAATTTAATTAAAAAAAATTATTGGGGACCACATTGAGAGGTCAGAGGACAATGTATTCTCTTTTTCCACCACGTGGGTCCATAGAGACCAAACTCAGGTTATCAGAGGCTTCAAGGCAGGAGTCGCTACACACAGATCCATCTTGCTGGTTCCAAGGGGTGGAGTAATAGCCCCTGGGAATCCATTGAATGGTGCAGGAAGGGGCCCCTAGTTTGCCCTCGGTTCTACAGCTTCTTCTTACTCTGGGAACCCTGCTCACCACAGAAACGGTGGGAGGGAGTGGCTGAGTCAGACTTGTCACATTGCGATGGTCTTTGATGTCAAGAGAGAATCGAAATGGGGGCACTATGTGGAGAGAGGAAGGAGGAGAGGAGTCAGAATCTGCCCCAGGCCCGAAGTAAGGTATGTGGAGAATGAAGGTCACTGAGCAGGAATATCAGGGGCCCACTCGCACTTTCTGTAAGATCTGGAGAGGAAGAGAGACCGGGGCTGTTCTGCTTTTTAGCGCCACCCCAGCCACCACCTGTCAGCAGCTCCAAATGCCACCTAAGACTATTAAACTGACATCTCTCACTACCCATGACCCTTTGCTCTGAACCTCTGGACCAGCACCCATATTAAGATCCACCAAACTTATGGAAAGAGATGGAGAATAGCTAAGATCTTAAGAAGCGTATTTGATGTTACCTTACAGGTAAATGCCCCACCCTGAGCCTGCCCTTCCTTGGAAAGATATCTACCAGGCCATCAGATTTCCTTCCCTACAAGTGACTCCTCAGACACACTACCCACCTGCCTGCTCCTAAGAAAGCTTCCATTTCTTCCATCACTATTGCCAGGGGGAGGTGGGGTGAGGAAGACAGGGTGGGGCAGGCACCCTCTAGATACAATCTAACTGGGCTAACAGCATTTCTTCACTTTTTTCCTCTCTGGAAAATAGATAATATACTCATTGTTTTAAATTGGCACAGAGTATGTATTTATAGATGCCATGTTTTGATATATGTACCTACTATATAATGTTCAATTCAGATCTCAAACATGTATCATTTTCTTGTGGTTAAGAAAAGAAGTTCAAAGGTGTTTGCTTGCAGATTGGTTGAAGTGAACAGCATACTATCATTTTTCTCCAGTCATCTCCCAGAACAACAGAACTTACTACTCCTTCTCCAACTCCAGCTAGATGGTACCCACCATCCTGTCTTCATCCCATCTCCGCAGCCTAGCAACCACCATTCCTCCACTCTCAGTTCTGCAAAATCAGCTTTTCCAGATCCCACATGAGGTCATCTGCTTTGTCTTGCTGTGCCTCACTTAACACAGTGCCCTTTAGCTCAGTCCATGTTGTTGCAAATGACAGGTTGCCCTTCTGCTCATGGCTGATACAGTTTCTTTATCAGTCTATCAACCAACGGATACTTTGGTTGTTTTTGGTTTCTTTGCTATTTTGAATAGTGTTGCTGCCATAGACACAGCAGGCAGATGTCTCTTCTTTATGTTGATTTTATTTCTTGCATATATCTGCATATGTACCCAGTATTGGGATTACTGGATCATATGGCAGTTCTGTTTTTAATTCTGTTTGTTTGTGTGGTGCTGGGAATTGAACCTAGGACCTCTTGCATGCCAGGTGAGTGCTCAGTCACTGGACACTCCAGCTCTATTTTTTTTTTAACTATTCTTAGGAACCTGCATAACGTTTTTCCATAATGACTATCATTTCCCCTTTTCTGTAGGTCATAGGAGTAAGCGTGCCCTCGGGCTGGAGTCCGGGAGAGCTGTGGAGTGTTATATACTGCTTCCTCTCTCAGCATCTCCTTGTCTTCTCTTTCCCTAGCCTGAGCCCACTGACTTATATTTTTCGTACTTGTTCATACCGAAATGACAAGGACTGTCTCCCACTAAGTGACTTCAGCCCACATAGGCTTGGTGGAAGAGAGAAAGCAGGAGAGTCAGAGCCGATGTCTTCTGTCAGAGAAGTGTCTGTTGGTCAATCTGTCGTGGGGAGAGAATTGAAAGGAGAGTGAACAGGACAAGGACATGGGCACCGAAGAATTGGGTCCCTATCTCATTCTGCCTGCCCAAGGATCAGCCTCAACCCTTTTGTCATGGTTTTCCATACATGAATCCCAACAGTTTGGGGAAAGGAACCGTCATGGTATCAGCATCCCGCCTTCCTGCCTGTCTTCCTGCCTTCACTTGGGGTGGGAACTGGCATTAAGGTGGTGTGTTTATTGCTAGACATGTCTGCGATTCTGCTTGAGTTCCAAGAAATTCAGCTCAGGGCTCTACACCGAGGTCTGGCTAATTTGTAGAATCAGTGTCGAAGGGGTAAAGTAGTACGACCCTTAGCAGGAAGATGCTTGCTGTGTCCGATAGACCACATACACATTTACACAGCAGCCCAAGTCATTATCCCAAAGATGCATACCCACAAATAAAGAAACGTGTGCATAAGGCAAGTCAAGGCATATTTGTAATAGAAACCATTACTGCCCATTCTTAGGAGCATAGCTAAAAACTGGGTATGGTGCACAGCTGTAGTCCCAGCACTTGTGAGGCTGAGGCAGGAGAATTGCTATGAGTTAGAAGCCAGCCTTTGGTGAGCAACAAAACTTTGTCTCAAAAAAAGAGTTAGGTGTGTATGTGCACATGTCTATGTGTATACACACACAAATAATACATTTGAAATAAGAAAATGGTTTTCTATAAAAGGCAGATGATGAGGTGACAGGAAGTGAGACTTTTTTGGTTATACTTCTTCAGACAGTTTTGATTAAAATATTTACATATTTCAACAATTAAGTTAGGTTAGAAAAAACAAACCCTATATCTGACTATTACAATAGGAAAACTGACTAATGAAGTAACAATTTCATTGCAAAGCATTAATTTAAGTAACAATTTTAAGGGCTTTTTTTTTTCTCAGACAAGTTTAGACTGGTCTTGAACTTGTAGTAATCCTCCTGCCTCATCCTCAGGAGTGCCAGAATTGTAGGCATGTGCCACTACATCTGGCTTATTAAAATACTTTTTGGTGTCAGTGCTCTGACTCCTTTATATATTTTGGTAGAATATATAGTCTAAGAATTGAGAGAAACTTTGTACCATACTTCATAGGTATGCTACTATTCATGATAGTCATGTCCTCAATAGAAAACTATTCTGCTTGTTATAGGTCATTTGGAATGTGCGTCTGTGCTTGGAACACAGATGAAAGCAGGAGTCTGAGCATGGAAAGAGACAGAGAAGAGCATAGATGGAGAAGAGGGGGCAGCCTGGGATTCTTTGCTTCTTAGTCTATTTTGTGGGTCTGTCCACGAAAAACATTTAGAAGCAAAGCTATACCCAGTGCCCAATTTTTATTTATTTATTCATTTTTATTGCATGCATGTGTGTATACAAGATGAGGATACATGTGTGAGGACATGATCAGAGAACAACTGGGTAGAGCCCAGGGATAGGATTAACTTGTCAGTCTGGTACAGCAAAGGCCTTTACCCAATAGCCATCTCGTCAGCCCCTGAGTCCTTATTTCTAGGTATCATGTCCCTTGTTAGAAGCCAGCATCAGTCAGCTGTTATCAGGTCTGAGACTGGCCAAGGACAGTGGACTGTGTTGTGGCAGGAAGCTGGAGCATGCTCACGTCAAATAACCTAGGAGCCTGCATATGGGGGCTTCGCAATGGATGTGCGACACTGGGAAACAAAAAAGGGGAGTCAGCATATTAATAAAAAGGACTCTAGGAGTCCAGTCTAACAGCCGAAGGATCAGGGAAGATCAAGCAGGGGAAGTGCTTCACAGACATGCCAGCTAACCAGAGGCCAAAGTGTCAGACCTCTTTACATTTCAATTTAGCCTCGCCTGGTAAGCTGTCTGGGAGACTGAGGCAGGAGGATCATAAGTTCAAGGCCTGCCTGAGTAACTTAGAAAGGCCTTGTCTCAAAATAAAAATGTAAAAAAAAAAAATGGCTTGAAATTTAGCTTAATGGTAGATCACTTGCCTAGGACATACCAGGTCCTGGTTCAACCCTTTATGACACAGGAAATAAGCTTATTTAAATAAGCATATTTGTTTAGGTGGATATGGTGGCAGATGACTGCAATCTCAGTTACTTACAACTCTATAGGATGGTTCTATTGCTGTGAAAAGACACCATGACCACAGCAACTCTTATAAAGAAAACATCTATCTGGGGCTGGCTTACAGTTCAGAGGTTTTTGTCCATTATCATCATGGTGGGAAGCAGGGCAGCGTGCAGGCAGACACGGGGCTGGAGAAGGAGCTGAACATTCTATGTCTGGATCTGCAAGAAGTAGAATGAGAAAGAAAGCCACTAACTTAAGTTTCTGAAACCTCAAAGCCCCCCCTCCCAACTCCCTAATGATAACACTTCCTTCATCAAGGCCACACCTTCTAATAGCGCCACTCTGGTGGCCATGCAGCAAACACATTAGTCTTTGGGGGGGCCATTCCTATTCAAATCACTACAGATGGTGAATTCATGGCCAATCTGGGTTATATAGTGAGGTTTTAGTTCAAAATTGTTTAAATTTGATTTTTTTTTCCTGAGATAAGGTATTACTTTGTAGCTCTGGCTAGTTTGGAGCTCACTATGTAGACCTCAAATTCAGAGATTCACCTGCCTCTGCCTCCCGAGTGCTGGGATTAAAAGCATGTACCACCACACCTGCCCTTGAGTTTGGTTATTAGTTAAAAATAATTATATATGGAATAAACTATGTGATATCTTGTATATAATATGGAGTAAATAAATTAAGATGATTAACATATCCAGGGCCACATATTTACCTTTTCAATGTTGTGGTATTAGCACTTATAGGCTATTCTCTTAGCAGTTTTGAAATATACTTTATAATTAATTGTAGTCTCTACACTAGACAACAGATCACAAAGACTTATTTCTTCTAACTGAAACTTTTTATCTCTTGACCATCATTTCCCAACCTGCCTTTTCTTTTGGAATTTCCCCAACAATAAGCTGATTCAGGCTAGGCTCATTAATAGATGATAAAATTATTGAGCAGGTAATGGGGCACACTATTAGATAAAAGGTTGGTTCCAGCATGCATCAGCAGAGTGACTGCCTTAACAGAAATTGCTTTTTCATAGTTCTGAAAGTCGAAGGCCAGACACCAGCAAACCTGGAGGCAGGCAAGGGACATTTCCTGATTAGACCATTGTTTCTTTGTATCCTCAGGAGAGGGGGCAGAGATCATGAAACTTGCTCTGTCTCTTTGAAAGACACTATTTCTATTCACCATGCTCCCGTGTGTCTCATGCTATCACTTTTGAGGATTTAACTTCTATGAATTTGGGCCCACAGAAGCATTCCGCCCATAACACAACAGATCGCCTCACAGATTGCTCTTCGCCTAAAGATGGGGAGGGAGACATCTTCCTTTGACAAGACCATACCCATGTCACCTTAATAAGTAATCAAACATCCTCAATAGTGTGAACTCCTCACCCCCAGACAGGAAAGCTTCCCCAAAACTTGCAATAGGAATTTCAACCACAGCCTATGGTCTACTCGAAACTGCTTAGCCAGATCTGATTTCAAAGAGATGACAGAATCTAAAGCAGGGCCATGCTAACTGGAAGCCACTTTCAAAAAAAAAAAGAATGTCATAAAAACATAAAAATTGGGGGGTAGGGGCTGACAAGCTGGTTTGGCAGGATAGGGTAGTGTTACCAAAGCTGAACTGAGTCAGTCTCTAGAACATACGGGGTGGGGGAAGAGAACCATTTCTTGAAGTTGTCTCTGACTTCCACACGTGCATGCCCACACATAAAATAAGTAAAAAGAATGTGGTTGCTACAAATGGCTGAAGGTGGAAACCAGAGAGCTGGAGATGCGGGTTATTGATTAAGAGTAATTACTGCTCCCTGCTCCTGTAAAGAGCCCAGGTTGAGTTCCCAACACCAGCATCAGATGGCTTACAGCCTCCTGTAGCTTCGGTTCCAACACATATAACACCTTTTGGCCTCTGTGGGAACTCTTCTGTATATGACACACATAAATAAAATGTGCATCTTTTAAAATAAGAAAACAAAAGAAATAAAAGGCACAGTCTAAATGCAATGTATAAATTTGATTTTATGTTTTTACATTTTTACAAACATTAGTGTCTGCGTGTATGTGTGTTCAAAGTGTGCATTGTTGGCGTGTGTGTGGAGGTCTAAGAACAACAGGGAGTCATTCCTCTCTTTACACCGTGTGGGTACCAGGGATCAGACTCTGGCCATCAGACTTGGTGACGAGGACCCTTACCCACTGAACCATCTCACCGGCCCAGTGTATACATCCAAAAAATTAATTTTATATCTCTGCTTAAGCAGATGAATTTTCTGCCTTGCATGCATGTCTGTTAATCTTGTGTGTGCCTGGTCTCTGTGGAGGTCAGAAGAGGGTTATTAGATCCCTTAAAACAGGAGTTACAGGCAGCTGTGAGCCACTGGGAAGGTTCAGGGAATCAAACTCAGGTCCTCTGCAAGAGCAGTCAGTACTTTTTTAAAAAAAAAAAAAAAACTTTATTTATTTATTTATTTGCCTTGGTGTTTGCCTGGAACTGGAACTACAGACAGTTGCTAGCTGCCATGTGGGTGCTGGAATCGAACCCGGGTCCTCTGGAAGAGCAGACGGTGCTCTTAACCAGTGAGCCATCTCTCCAGCCCCAAGCAGTCAGTACTCTTAACTACTGAGCCATCTCTCCAGTTCCAGTTTATAAATTTTAATTGTATAGGACAGGATGTATATTACAAAAGATGTCCCGGGAAAATTTGGAATATTTTAGTCTTGGTAGTAAGTAATATGTAATTACACTTTTTAAAATTTGAAATGGTTTTATGCAGTAGTATCCTTTTATGAAAAACATTTAAAGCAACATGTTTGTAAATTATTTTCAAGTGGTTTGGCAAAAATGTGTGTGCAAGTACACGCGCTCACAGGAAAGGAGAAGCATGGTAACAGCTGATAAGTCTGCTTAGGATAAGACTCCTTTCTGTATGCAGAGCCCAGAGTCTAACCCCATTGCTACAAGAAAGAAAGACAGAAACCATTGATGTCGGTGTAGTCCATTGTTGTATGGGCTGTGCGTTTTTTATTTTGTTTTGGTTTTTGTTTTTCTTCAATATTTCAGGTTTGATATATTTAACAACCTACAATGTGGAGCTACCTGACTACCAGAAAGGGCCCTAGATTTCTAGACTCCAACCCTGTCTTCCCTCAGCTCCCAGCAGGGTCTCCCACACAGTTGCTTCCCTTTGGTCCTCCTCCTCACCTCTGTGTCCTGTGAGTGGGCCAAGCAATGCACAGGAGATGCAATGACACTGTGCCTTGGCCTAGAGGAAGCCTAGGGACAAGAGCCTTCACCACTGAGGAGCGTCCCAAGTTGTAAGAGGAAGAACATGCCCACAGCTCCCAAGCTGTCACCTCTTCTGCCCCCTTCACATATTCTGATAAGGAGATGCTGAGGGAACCTGTCGTCTGCTCGGAGTCTTGGTCACTGGGGCCTTCCAGACTCCCCCTTTCTAGGGGTAGTATCCTGGTTATACTGACAATGACCCAAATCAGTGTCCACCCCTACCTTCCCAGCCTGGTCCTGGCTCTGGAGAGAGAGACTCAGTTTCTGGGACTGTTCATCTTTTTTATCCCTGGGAACCCTGGGCTAGGTCCCCAATTCCTCTTTTGTCTTTTCTGGAGCCTAGGGGAGCAGGAACCAGGAAGCTGAAAATGGACAGACAGAGAGGGGTGTTTTCTAGGAGCCATTGGGTCTGTCAGAGGCCTATGAGATGATGTCTGGATGTCTGGATGTCCTTGTTTTGAGGCAGCCCTCTTCCTGAACCTTCATTTCCTCCACTGTACCATGAAACCAAGTTTAGTCAACAAATTTAGATGCTACAAACTACAGCTAAATCCCATCACCTACTTGAGATAACCAGAAGAGAGGAGACTGGACAGGCTCTGCCTTGGACAACCAACCTTGGAGTTAGAAGTTAAGACAGATTTTAGGACCCCACTGCAAGAACTTCAGTTAGCAAGGACTTAGTAGTAATACTTTCCCAGTGTCCTACTGGTGTGAAGAGACGTCAAGGAAACCCTTAGAAAAGAAAACATTTCACTGGGGCTGGCCTAACAGTTTCAGTGGCTTAGGTCATTATCAGAATGATGAGGATGGCAACATGCATGGTGATAGTCAAGATCTGAGAGTTATATCCTGATCCTCAGGCAGAGAGAGAGAGAGAGAGAGAGAGAGAGAGAGAGAGAGAGAGACTGACTAGAACTAGACCTGTCATGGGCTTTTGAAACCTCAAGGCCCACCCGGGTGACACACTTCCTCCAAGGCCAATCTATCCCAGAGTCCCAGTCCCTGGTGACTAAGCCCTCAAGTATATGAGCCCAAGGGGGGGCATTCTTGTTCAAACCACCACACCCAGCCATGATTGCTCTGTGTCAAGAGCTGTCAACACTGACTAGAGGTCAGAAATACAAGTCTTCAAAGACTTACTATCCTCTGGGAGTCACAAATCCCAAGAGACCCATTAGATTAAAATTACCACTGGGCAACCACTTTGACCCACAAAGGGTAGTTTCCTATGGTTCAACCTAAATATTAGTGTTAAATGTTGGAAATCGGGGATTGCATACTTAGTGCCATGGGCCAGTGGAGTTAGCAAATTTTGGGTACGTTGTTACCTACTGGGCCAGTTTGCCCTCTCTCTCTCTCAGTATTTTTGTCCCTGGGGGTGGTGCGCATGTTAACCAAGTCTTTTGCCAAACTTCCAGTGAAAATTCTTACATTTACCTTCCTGAAATTGGCCAAAACAGCTTCCTATGGAGAGAGGAAACTGCCACCCACCATTACAAGACTGCCTCTATGTCCCTAGTATCTGGCTTGACACTTGAGGATGAAAGAAATGTCAAGGAAACAGACAACTCTTTCCTTTCATCTGTGGCAGAGAAGACACACAGTTAAAGGAACCCTGGCTAGGCTGGAACTTAACTGTGTAGTTCAGATTGGCTTAGAACTCATAGCTATCCTCCTGCCTCTGCCTCCCAAGTGCTAGGATTACAGATGTGTGCCACCATGAGGTATTAGATAATTGAACCTAGAGCCTGGGCAAGCATGCTGTTACTGAACTATATGTCCCCTCCCATCTTTTACTTTGAGATAGGGTCTCACTAACTTGACCAAATCCCTGTAGCCCAGGCTGCTCTTGGACTTTCACTCTATAGCCTAAACCCTAAAAAGAATTTTGAAGGAAGACAGTTGCCAGACAGGATCTGAAGGGGTAGAAAGGATAGTGTAGACATTAGGCAGAAAGGAGGTGGTAGTGGGGTAAAGCTGGAAGGGTTGTGTGGGGTAAAGGCCGGGGAGAGGTGGTGTAGGGGGAGGGGAAGCTGGAGTGTGGCTGCATCCTGAGAGCTGGAGGATCAGTTGCTTTGACAGGTGAGGGAGGCTGTCTGTGCCCACCCACTGACGTGTCTCCAGCCTTGTCTGGACCAGCGCCAGTGTTGCAGGCAGGATGACATCTAGCCTCAACTGCAGCTGCTATCTACCTGCTTCCCTGGTGCTGGGAGCCATTAGGATGCTTTTGATGTTTTCTCCACTGTCTTACTACACAGTCTTCTTTGTGGGGAGCACTCATAGGACATCTGTTACGATTCAACGACAGACACAGCTGGCATCCATACTTCCAGGAGCTGTCTGACCTTGTACAGGGAGGTGGGTCACTGAGAAGCCACTTATTTTGTTGAAGTAGAGCCTGTGAGGTAAATGGAGTTAGGGCGATAGTCCTTTTGGCTAGGGAGAAAGCAGAAACCTAGAGACTGACCCAAGGACACCTGGCTCGTTTGAGGCAGAGCCAGAGTCAAAATTTAGTTCTTCTCCTTCCAAGTCTGGGTGTTCAATCCCCACCACGTCATCACTGGGTGACACTGCTCATCACAGAACCCCTCTAGTCTTGGAGTCTCTCATCATAGAATAGAGAGAACCATTCCTGTATGTTAGAGAATGATGTGCCACACCTCGTGGTCATGAGCTAGGAGCACTTTGGCATAAAGATGCTAGAAACCATGAAGCCACCGTGCTATTGATAATCAGGATCATTAGCGCTAGAGGAAATGCAGAGCTGTGCTCTTGGGAGCATCCCCTTCATCTACATAGCTGCTAATGGAGCCAGACTCTCCTCTTCCCAACTCTGCATATAGTAGGGCCTTGAGCTAGAAGAGGCAGGATGATCTTGAGGGGAAAGCAGAAATCATAGCAGGGATGCAGGGATGGGTAGAGCCTTCCTTCTCCTGCCTAGATATCCTCAGGCTTGCTTCTCCTTGGTGCATGCTCCCTGAGAGGTCAGAGGAGAGGCAGAGAGGAAACTGTGGGATCTCTGTTTTTCCGGAGCAGTTGACTAAGCCATATTAGCCTGTGACCTCTGATTTGGGTGTCTAAGAGGCAACGAGCAGGGTCATTATAACGTGACAAGTGTATGCTGGTTTTGTAAATGAAACTGATCTGTCCTTTGAACAAAGAGGGAGTGTAAACCATACACCAGCTACTATGCTGGGGGTGGGAAAGTGGTACCCAGGAGACAGAAAGGCCCCAGAGTGGCTGATCTGAAGCTCAGAGAAGCTTTTCCTGAACCAGGCACCTACAGAAAACCCTAACTGTGGCAAGCGTTCCAGGGACTTTGCCTTTGTCTCCCTACAAGAGACTTCAGATAAGGAACCTTAGCTGGGACTGTCACAAAGACAGCATTGCTGGCACTCCTGGGGTAACCAATGAGCTGTGGCTTTAGGGTAAAGGACTTGCTCCTGTTACTTCATACAAGATGCTTCACTGGGGCAAATATGGCACTCAGCTGGATGCTTGTCCAGTCTGGAGGGTTCAGTCCTCTGGTGGCATCTCAGCCTTGTCTGGTTTTATTGCCTGTATACATCCCGAGACCCCTGCTTAGATGGAGGCAAAGATGCTACATCACTGGGACAGCCAGACAGGATCCAAATGGTCCCTAGGGATAAAACAATAAACCCACAGGAAACATTCTGCTTCTTCGCTCGCCCTTCCTTCACACTTCAGTCCCTCCACCCTCTTTTCAGAGACAGTAGATTCAGCTTCAGATGGTGCATACTGTACACACGTCTATTGAGCCTCCGGAAAACATATGTGTCATCTTTCCTTGTGTGTTGTGACAGCCAAATGAGGTATGATGAGGAGTACTGTGCAAATGGGTAAGTGCTGGGCGTCTGTGGGGCTTACTGTGCTTTCTCCTCCCTCTGCATTCCACTCCCTTCTCTCCACTGCCCAGCTTTCTGCAGCCCCCCAGCTCTCTGCACCTCAGCTTTCTGTACCTCCTAGCTCTCTGTACCCCAGTTCTCTGTACTCTAGATCTCTATACCCCAGATCTCTGTACCCCAGATCTCTATACCCCATGGCTCTCTGTACCCCAGATCTCTATACCCTAGCTCTCTGCACCCCCTAGCTCTCTGTACCCCAGTTCTCTGTACTCTAGATCTCTATACCCCAGATCTTTGTACCCCAGATCTCTATACCCCATGGCTCTCTGTACCCCAAATCTCTATACCCTAGCTCTCTGCACACCCTAGCTCTCTGTACTCCAGTTCTCTGTACTCTAGATCTCTATACCCCAGATCTTTGTACCCCAGATCTCTATACCCTAGCTCTCTGTACCCCAGATCTCTTTACACCATGGCTATCTATACCCCACAGCTCTCTGTACCCCAGATCTCTTTACCCCAGCTCTCTGTACCCCAGATCTCTATACCCTAACTCTCTGTACCCCAAATCTCTTTACCCCATGGCTCTCTATACCCCACGGCTCTCTGCACCCCAGCTCTCTGCACCCTCTCCATCTCTCTGAATACCCCAAGCTCTCTGCACTCCCCACCCCCAACATCTTTTTTGTCTGCTGTCATTCTGTCCCCTCCCCTTGCCTAGACAAAACCTAAGGCAACATCCATTGCATCTTTAAACAACATCAGCAGTGGGCACAATAATTCGAGTAATTTATCAATTGTGTTTTCAGTATCTAACATGGAATATGTCACTCAATATTCCCCCATGTTACAAAGAGATCAATATCGGGGCTCTTCGTTTTACAGATTAATGAAGGCATTCCTAAGGCAGGAGGCTGAGAAGCAACCTTAGTCTGACGTATTTATGGGTCTCCTCTTTCTATTGCTGGGTGACTGACTAGTTGACAAGAGCATAGAGAGACTCAACAGCGTCTATTAAATGTCAGCTAAGTACCAGCTTGTTTTTAATTAAGTCACAACAGTCACCTTCTGAGACAGGTATAGGATTTGTCTTCCAGAATTTGGGAGCTCACTCAAATGAGCAGGAGGAAAAAGAATGGAGGGGCCTTATTCAAAGGTTATGAGGAAGTGTTGCAGATCTTGGGTTGTGGCAGGGGAGGCAGCCCTGGTTGGCCTGGGCCTTCCCCCTAGGCCCTGGAGTGCTCCCTTCACAGCAGGCTCCCTCCTCCCTCTTCACATGCACATGTTCAAGCACAGGCTCGGTCTAGATCTCTAAATCAATCAGCTCAGGCTCTCCATCCAAATGCCCAAAGATGCTGGTTCCAGCTGAGCTCTTATGTCTTCCCGTTATCTGGGGCCTTCTGAAGGTGGGAAGCCTATTCAGTCATGGCTGCCCAGTCCTGTCTGATCCAGAAGCCATGTGGCCTTTTAGTTTGGGGTTGATCTTTGGCCCAGGCAGGCCTGTCTGACATAAACCTGTGCCCTGTCTCCTCAGGGCTGCCTGCTAACCAAAGTTATTTGACTCTAATTCTCCTGAATTTTTTTGTTTTTGTTTTTGTTCTCTGATGCTGGCATTTGGATTGAACCCAGATCTTGCCCACACTAGGCAAGTGTTGTATCGGTACATCCTCAGCCCTGACTCTCTTCTGGAGTGTATGTTCCATTAGGACAGAGATCTTAGTCATTTTTGTTCAATGATGTCTTTCAAGCATGTAATAGCTACTCAATAATGATGCCATGGAGCTTCAGTGTAGCTCCGGGATAGAACATTCATCTAGGTCATGAAAGCCTGAGTTTTACTATCTACAACACAACAAAACCCAAAAATACAGATAGGGAAAACACAACTTTCAGCTTTCCCTTGGAAAACTTGACCTCTGAATTCTTCAAAATCAGAGGGAACTGGGTTCTTTTCTAAGCCTTTAAGAATGACCTCTGAAATAAGTGGAACAGTCCCATAGCGTGCTTCTGATCCCTAATTTTTATGAGGGTTATGAGGCAATGTTAGGAACCGTCTCTTAATGTGGAAAAGTCTAATGTGCCTTAAATCTCTGTTTTCTTTTTTTATGCATCTGATCTAGGATGTTAGCTAGATGAGAAGAAAAACAAGTGAAGGGAGATTTTTCCCTAACACTGAAAAATCTGTTTACTGGGACCAGGAAGTAGGATATGGAGGGCCTTCATGGAGAGGGAAAGAATGCTACTTTCCACTGGCTTTTCAGCCCAAAGGCTAGAGTTAACCAGATCTTTCATGCCCTCTATAATGCCTTTCTTTCTAGCAGTTTCCTGTGTCCCAGATTACCCAGGCTGTCTTGATCCCACAGATGATTACTACATAAGAGCGTGGGTTTAGAAACTCAGGTGGAACTGTGGTTCATGTTTGTCCGGCCAGTTCTGTGACCCCGTGCAAATTAATGAATGATGTGTTCTAAAGGCCTGACCCAAAGTAAATGCATAAAACAAATTTTAGTTTTGCTTCCTCTGTTTCTTTATTTCTCCCCTCCATATCTATCCGGGCATCTGCTGTAGTCCATTATCTTCCCCAAACTAAAATATCCCTTGACTTGCATCCCTCCAACTCACTTGAGGGAGCAGCCCAGGAGCGCTATCCATTCCATGTCATAGGTTCGCTTCTTGGTGCCAACGCTAGGATTTTGCTTGGTGCTTGAGCAATGGGAATCCTAGCTGGATAAGGCAGAGATGCAGGGTAGCTCAGCTACATTGCTGGGTTTGTTCTACTTCTGCATTTCTCTTGCCATGAGAGACAATGCTGGGAAAACTCTTGTCCATAGAGGGGGTCTAACTGGGTGGCAATGTTCTTTTTAGGGACTGCGATGACCCAAGGGAATAATCACTATTTGGTCACCTAGGTCAACTGCCAGCTGCTACTAGAACTGAGCAGACAGGAGACTCTAGGCTGAAATCTCCCTTGCTTTCTCTGGTACACACCCACAGACATTTCAGCTGGAATGCAGTGGCCACTGGGTCAAGGTCATACATGAACCACATTTGCCTTTCTTGACCTGGAGGGACCTTGGCATTGAGAACATCTTGCTCTCACTTCCTGTGGCATGCTCTAGTGCTCTGGGCTGAGTGGAGGAGAGTCTACAGTCCTCTCTCATTGGGCACTGGGACATGCTCTTAGAGGAAGTGACTGGCAGATGTGGATGTGAATATTAGCGGAGAGTCCTCAGGATCCTGCAATGCAATGAGGGTAGCATTGGGCACTGGGAGATGCTCTTAGAGGAAGTGACTTATAGATGTGGATGTGAATATTAGCGGAGGGTCCTCAGGATCCTGCAATGTAGTTGCTAGTGTACAGCTCTTCCACTTAGCCCACTAGGCAGCCTGCAAACTACTTAAAAAAGGAGAGACTTTAGTCATCTCTGTGTAGCTGGCATTAAATATAGCACAGACATTGCCTCATAGTGTGATGATCAGTGAAGGGCTCATGGATGAATGGATAGATGAATTAAATAAGATCTTTCTGTAAAATTAAGTCAAAACCAGAGTCAATTTACCCATTTTCTTTACAGAGCCAGCATTCTTCAGTAGCTCATCATCCTATGCTTGAATAATTAATTGCAAAGGTCTCCTAATTACAGACAGAGTGGTCTAGAGCAGGGTTGCTTCAGCTTTTTCCAGATATGGCCCCTTTTGCCTGAGAAATTTTCACAGAAATTTTTACATTTTAACTAAGTATATAAAATAAGTCTATGGGGCTGGAGAAATGGCTCAGGGGTTGAGAGCACTGACTGTTCTTCCGAAGGACCTGAGTTCGATTCCCAGCATCCACATGGCAGCTAAAAACTGTCTGTAATTCCAAGATCTGACACCTTTACACAGTTATACATGCAGGCAAAACACCAATTCACATAAAAAATAAATATAAATTAAGTCATGTTTCAAACATTTACTCTTAATTAATAATTAAAAATTATTTTGAAAACAATCCATTGGTTGGTATACTTATGATTTTACCATTCATGAAAAACAAAAGCAAATTTGCATGCTAATGGGACATGCTTGCTTATTTTTAGAGAAATAATTAAATCTTGGCTGCTGAGGACATAGAGCATCTTCAACGGTTTTTCAGAATTGACTAATATGTTTATTTTATAATTGTCAATTCTGAGAACACTGACTCTTATAAACACAAAGCACAAAACGGCAGAAGTTTGTAGACATCTCAGAAGTCCTCAATTCTTCTTATGCACAAATGAAATTCATCTTGAGACCTTGAGGCAATCTCTCCGTCTACCATGTGGGTCCTGTGGATCAAACTCAGAACATCGGGCTTGGCAGCAAGTGCCCTTACAAACTGAGCCATCTCATTGGCCTATAAAGTCTTGGGGATTTTGTTTGTTTGTTTTTTGTCAATGAAATTCAAGTCAGCAAGTCAAACAGCAGTTTTAAAAACCAAACATTTTGTGAGTTTGAGGCCAGCCAGGTCCAGTTTCAGAACAGCCAGAGCTACATAATAAAGAGACCCTGCCTCAAGAAAACCAAAATAAGATAAAACATTCTTTTTTGTTTGTTTTTTCTTTTTGTTGTTTTGAGACAAAGTCTCTCTACATGGCCCTGGCTAACCTGGAGCTTGTACTATATAGACTAGGCTGGACTCAAGGCTTTGAATCTGCCACCTCTGGAGTGCTGAAACTAAAAGTTTGTGCACCACCAATCCCTGGCTAAAATGAAACATTCTAACAATATAATCCCAAAATGTACTAACTTGATCCATACTAAAGTATTAAAAATCTTTATCTTCTATAATTAAACCATGTGTTTCTATAAGAGGGGAAACTTGGTATTTATTCTAAAAGCATTGAGATTCACAACAAAGGGTAGCCTGAAATCTGAGCCCAGATGTTTCATATAGTGTACCCTGGCTGTCGCATGGCATGACAGAATACATGATTCCAAGTGCTTATGTTGTACTTAAGAACCAAAGCTTCAGTAAAGCCCCAAAATACAACACAGACAAGCGCGCCCAGACCCCTTAGAAATACACTTGATTTTGGATTAATTCTGGGCCATTGCATGTTCAGAAATCATTTGCTGCTGTTAGATTTTTCAAGAAGCTTGCATCCAATTGCACAGCTGTATGGGGAATCAACAAATTACTAAGAATCTGGGATCTAGAGGAGCCAATTTTAGAGCAGACTTTGGGAGACCAGGCTGTGGATTGCTTTCTGGCCTCTCGAACTCATGAAAACTTCCCCGTCTCCAATGTGTTCATGGCTAAAATAAAATTTGGGCTGAATGTACTTCAGGGACATTTTGACTCTCAAATTCTTTGCTTCCTCTTACCCTAACAACCCTGCAGATTAATTATAGTTGGTTCCCATTAAAAGTACTTATATTTCACATTGATCCAAATTTTTTGGGTCCCTCTCCAACACTGGAAACCCAGATGATATCAGCCTACCTTTTTTCCATGGCGACAGACAGCAGCAGGAGCTAAGTGCTGCCCTATTCCAATGGTTGATAGGCACGAGGCTTCTCCTGGCTGTACCCTCTCTCCCCTGTCCCCGAAGGCTTAGCCCGGCTGCACCCAGTTTTGTCTTCTGCCTGACCTTAGCAACCATTTGAATGTTCAGGCCTAGAGCTGGGAAAATAACTCTGAGGAGTGAACACAAAGAGCCCAGACTCCGCTCTTGCTCAATAGCTTCAGGTGACAGAAATTGGGGAGCCATCCTGAAAAGTTAGCAACAGGATTCAAGAAACAACTATGGCCAACGCTCTGGGAGAAGCTACTTTGGTCTTGGTCTCCTAGCATTATGAAATCCTTAGTGGGGTTTACTTGCTTGTTTTGAGACAGGGTCTTGTTCTATTGTCGGTGCTGACCTGGGCTTGCCTTGAAAGCCTGACAATTTTCCTGCCTTCACCTCCCACGTGCTGGGATTTTAGGTGTGAACTTACCTTGGCTGGCTGAGGCCTTGTTTGAGCAAACTTCACTTTTCAATGTCTCACCTTCCTCAGACCCATGCTAGAGTCTGTGAATTCCCCAACCACATGTCCCCTGCTCTCTTTAGATGGTCACCCTCTAAGGTCGAAAGGGGTGTGCGAGATCCTCAGGAGAACTGGAGGCATGGTGACAGCCTCTTTTTCTGGTGCCCAACCTCCACTTACGTTGGCCCAGAACAGGTGAGTCAGGGACAAAGTCAGATTGTTAAAAATCAGAAATTCAAGATCGCAACTCTACTCAGCTCCACAAGGCACTCTCCTCTGCTCAGGCTTGCAATTCCACCCAGGCACCTGTTCCTGTCAGCAGCTGCTTTTCAGAGGCCTTAGGCTAGCCCCCTTTCATCCCTTTAGCCCCCAGAGTTCCTTATCTAGCTTGGGACTAACTTCAGACCCAGTTTAAGCCACAGCTATTTCTCACTAGATCATCACTTAATCGTTGTGGGGTGGGGCAACATGGCCTCCAACTCCCTACCTGAGGAGAACATTCCCTCTTACTCAACCCACAGGCTCTTCTCTTTCTCTCTCTTGCTTTAAATGTGTTTCTGCTTTGGCTTTCTTTTCCAGGTTCATCCTCCTGCCTCAGCCTCCAATGTCCTGGGGTTATAGGTGCCTGGAGAGTGACTGTGTATGCTAACTTGAAGCTTATTGCTTGATGGTTTGAGCAGTTACTCTGTGATCTGCTCTAGCTAGTTTTGAGTGGTCGGTTTCTGTTGTCATTGCTTTGTTTTATATTTTCTTCCAAAGCCTTCTGGAACTAGATGCAGCTCTGTGGCAGAGTGAATACTTAGCCCTGGGTTCTATCACTGCCCCCAAAAGAGAAGAAAATGCCACCTCTGTTTTCTTTCATGAACCTTGTGTTTGTCTCGATCGTTGCTCCCTTTGACACTTTTTTTTCTCTTCTATTTTTTTCTTTTCATGTGACCATTTACACATCTACACAGTGCCCTGCACTTATTCCTGCCCAGTCACTGTCAGAAACGCCTTTCGGAGAGGGTGACAGTTTTTGTTGGTTTCTATGTATCTTTTAATGGGAATGGTATATTTTTAGAAAACTGATTTTTTTTTTTTAAAGACAGGGTCTCATATCTCAGGGTATCATTGAGCCAAAATGTTATTTCTAAGGATGTTTACTTTTCCTCTAAGAATAACAGTAATATATAAATATCTAACATTTGCTGGGAGGTTACTACCACCCACAAAGACAGACGCTAAGTGTCATGGCCTCATTTCCTCTATAAGAAAGGTGTTATACCCATCATGCCTTTCAAAGACACCAAGGCAAGCAGATAAAATAATGCTTTATTCAATTCCCTTGAGCACTAAATGGAGGCCATGGACTCCATGGTCTGAGCTCTCTTCTGTTTCTACTCAAGATCATTCTAGAAAGTTTAGAAAATTAGGGGGGGAGTCTAAAAAGAAAATGTATGACAAATTCAAATGTATAGCTATTAATGTGGGTATATATTTTATTCTTTTAAATGAATATGCAGAGACAGACAGACAGACAGACAGAGAGACAGACAGACAGACAGAGACACTCAGATTCTATTATCCAGGCTGGCTTCTGACTCCTAAGCAGCCCCTGAGTAGCTAGGACTACAGGCATGTGCCTTGTACCCAGGTCAGTATATGTGGCGAGCTGCTTCTGGCCTGCAGAACGACGAGTCACCACACGCACGATTCTTCTCGGATCACACTTTATTGGAGTACAGCTCAGTTGAAAATGGTGGAAAGAAGACCCCGAGCCTGAGATGCAGCCTGCTTATATAGGGAAGCCGGGCGCGTGACTGGTGCCCAACATAATGTCTCATTAGCATATAGCTGGTGATTGGTTCAAAGTAATATCCATTAGCATATAGCTGGTGATTGGTCAAAAATAATGGCTCATTAGCATATTTGGGGATCGCATCGGATAGGTCATTTCTCAATGCCTAATTAGCGTAAGCACATCGGATTGGTCACTACTCGATGCCTAATTAGCATAAGCGGCAATAGAATGTTCCGGCAAGTTGTGCAAAGGCAAACTGCGCCCTACAAGTATATACATTTTTAAAAATAAATTTGGAACACATTAAATACTGAGTTATTGACTTAAAATTTTCCCTGCTTGATAGTAGAGTGAGCATTGGTCCTATATCATAAGGAACTATTTATACATTCCAACAGAAACAAATAGAAGGAAAGATCGATATGATTCTACCAAAGGAAATCTGGGGGCTGAGGCCCACAAACCATGCTTTAGGAGCTGCGATCTGGAGCCAGCCTGACAGGGTGTGGAGTCTAAGCCACGATGACAGGTCGGAGAGGCAGGAAAGCTTGGGACTCTTAGCCTGCCTCTGGGGGAGTTTATTCCTCAGCACGTCTGGATCCCACATGAAGGTGTGATCTGAGCAGACCAACTTGTGTTTGAAGTGGGAGTGAAAACATGAAGAGGCTCCTACCCAGGCTCAGCTCCAGGCCAGGCGTTCTGGCAGAAGAGCATCCTCAGTAAAGCCCCCTATAAACTTATGAGTGGGTTTACTCACTAATGGCCAAGACTGGCTCCTCTGCAGGGTTGGGTGCTCACCACGGCTCCTAGTTGGTGAGAACTATAAGGTTTTCCTGCCTTGATCCTGTTACATCTTCATATGCAAAGACAAGCTAAGTATATTCTATCTGCAGCTATATTTTTAAAGAAAAGAAACTGTAAAATATCATCCAAGAATAGAGCAAGGAGAGACAGAGAAAAAGGAATTAGAAAAAAATCAAAAGGACTGTCTACATCAAAGGGATAATGAACAAATGTGTGGCCAGAAACAAAGAGGGAGTCCAATGTACATGGTGGGGACAGAGGGACTCCCTGGCACTCTAAAGCAGTTAGGAAAGTTTGGAATCAGTTTGGATGCAAGCCTGTTGGAGGCTGTACCAAACAAATGAGCTCTGTAAATTCAAGTGTGCTAAAGAGTCCTTGTGACCTTTATGGCAGATACAGGCCATCCAAAGAGTGCTGGTGCATTCGGTACTTCAGATCATGAAGTCTTGGGTTCATTCACAAGCTGTGTGACTCTGGGTAAACTATGGGCCAATGTGTCAGTGGTAATCTGTTGTGGCCAGTAGAGGGCCTTCACTCTTGCGTCTTCCTCCTTCCTGGGCATCTTTTGGAGACAGATAAGAAGATAAAGTAATTCCAGGAGTAATACAAAAGAATCATAATAATTCATCAGTTCACCTGGTACCTCTTGCAGCAACACACAAAGAGAATAAATAGAACATGTCACAGCTCTAAATCCTGCCTTTTATCTTTTTAAAAAATATTTATTTATTTATTTATTTATGTGAATTGGCGTTTTGTCTGCATGTATAACTGTGTAAGGGTGTCAGATCTTAGAATTACAGTTCTTAGCTGCCATGTGGATGCTGGGAATTGAACTCAGGTCCTCCGGAAGAACAGTCAGTGTTCTTAACCTCCAAGCCATTTCTTCAGCCCCACCTTTTTATGTCTTTTAAAAGTATCAGATAATATAAATCTGAGTACCTTACAGCGTTGCTGCAAAACCCCTGTAGGACAGGAAATGTGAGTATGTCTTGTGTTCCATTAGAATGCCTACAGGTGTGCAGGTGATAATTTTGAAGGCTGGATTGAGGAAGTTGGTCCAGTGAGTGTCCTGGGCTCAGGAGGGAAGCTTAGGAGGGATTTCTCCAGCTCCTGGAAGTTGAAAGTCTTCTTTTTGATGTAGGTGAGAGAGAGAGAGAGTGCATCTCAGTGGAATGGCCTACTGGAGGTGGGGGGTGGGGGAGCCTGGGAATCCTGGGGGACAACAGAGAATCTGGGGACTGAATTCCACTCATAACCTTGCCACTAGCTAGAGTAAGTCACTTAGCCTCTGAGCGCCATTTGTCATTTGCTTCTAGCCACAAAGAGTTGTCATGATAAACTAGAGTATGAAATCTAAATTGACGTCCTCTGGGATGTTAAAAAACATTGTGATTTGCAGAAAGATTAAAAAAACACACACAGAGACTGCAAAAATTGAGATCACAGAAACTGGTGGTTCCCACTGGTAACCAAGAAGGCAAGTTAGTTTCCATTCTGGGATCTCAGGCTCCCCATATACCCAGGGGTGCTGTCCATTTTGCCTGGCCACCTTCCTGCTGCTGAGAGGGAAAACCCCTCCCTACCGGACCTCTTTTCTACCTAGTGCGGGTCTTCCAAGTTCACATCCCAGAGTCACCCGCTTTTTAGCCCCTAACCTCTCGCATCAGGCATCCCTTGATTCATCCCTGTCGATTAAGCATGCTCTCGAGGTGCGGAAGTATGGGCCTGTGTTCCCAGGGGTCTTGGGCTTGCCCTGGTGCCCTCCAGAGAAAACCTTGCTTGAACCCCTGACATCCTCAGGTTTTGTTTTAAGGCTTGTTCAGGTAAGATGAAAGCGGGGTGGGGCCTCCCCAGAGTTTGGGGGGGCAGGGGGCGGGGCCACAGAGGGAGGGTCCTAGGTTAGCTGTACTCTAGTGAGTCACAGGTCCCTTTCTTGAGCAATCTGCTGCTGTCTGGGTGGAGCTAGTCTCGTTATTTTGGGTTTCTGGGCTGAGCCAGGCCTCAGGGGCTTTAGGGCTGTGTTTCCCCAGCTGCTCACCATCCTCAGCAGTGCTGGGAGCCAGCTGCGCTGGGCGCCTGCAGCGAAGGGCGGGGAGTGGCAGGTCCAGACTCTGCGCGCCCAAGGCAAGGGCGGCAGCGAGGTCCGTTTAGGGCAAGCCACCCGCCCCAGTCACCGCACCGGGACTCCAGAGCCCACAGCTACCACTCCTGCCTGGGTGGGGTTGGTCTCCATTTAGATCTCACAAGTCTGGCCTGGAAGGGCGTTGGGTTCTGCCTTAGGTTGTTTTATTGTGGATCTCAGAGGAGATGCACACTGAGGCCTATGGGGACAACTGAACCTCCCTCCATTGTGAAACATGACTCTCTACAGTCCCCACCCAAAGAAGGAGAACAGGTCTCTGCAATTCGCTGGCACCCTTGCTTCAATGCCTCTAACTCGGTAATGAAGAACTTCTGCTCTTTGCCTTGACTGTGCCTTTGGCTCACATCATGCTCTAGTGAGCTCTTTCATTGGTAAAGTCTTGTTAGGCTCACGTGTTCGAAGCTGCGTGCTGACAAGTAAGGGTTCATGACTGAGGCACAGTTGGTAGCATTGACCCTGCAAGTGGAAAGTCCCCCCTCCCCCCTTCTCCCTCCCTTCTTCACCCCACCCCCATGCACACACTTGGGAGTCCTACTATGTACCCCAAGCTGACCTGATGCTCACAGTGAATTCTTGAGTTTACAATCGTGCTTGTGCCGCCTGAGTGCTGAGTGCCTGTTTCTTCCTGTACATGCATTTACAGATTATGATGTTGAGCAGTAGAGATGATTCAGACCAACCTCATAGAAATGGCAGATAATTAGAATTAGCAGAGTATTGAAAGAATGGTGAAGGCCAGGCAGATATGGTGAATAATCAAATAGAATAAAGGAAATTTGTATTTATTATTATTGGCTTTTAAAGACACTATCTTGCTCTGTAGCCCAGGTTGACCTTGAACTAATGGCAATCCTCCCGCGTTAGTGTTTAAATATTGGAATTATTGAAATGAGCGACCATATCTGCAACATTTATTTTTTATGACCTTTAAGGGTGCTGAGGATTAACGCCCCCAAAGCAAGTGCCATACCACAGAGCTATAATCCTGAGCTCTCAGAAATTAACACTTAATGCCAAATTTAAATAGTAGACTATAGCTAAGGACAAAATTAGTAAAAAAAAATTTCTGAAGAAATCAATATAGAAAATGGAAGAGATTATGATTTTAAAATGGAAGAAATATAGAGGGATAGAGAACAGAACCAAATTGGCAAATTGGCAAAGCTTTTTTTTTTTTATGTAAAAAGCCAGAAGGTAAATGTTTTAGGCCTTGTAGCCATATGACCTTTTCATAACAACTAGTTGTGCAATTGTAGTGTGGAAGAAGTCACAGAGGATGTTTAAATGGTAGTTGTGGCTTTGTGGCAATAAAATTCTATTTACAAAAACAGGCAGCCCTCTCTCACCTTGGACTATGTACTATAGCTTGCCAGCACCAAGAAAAGATCCTGATATATTTAAAGACATAATGCTCAGAAATGGATAAAATTCAGTCATATATATATACATATATACACACACACAAATATATATTATATATATGTGACTTCTATAGGACATAGTTCAAGAAGAAAAATTACTTAAGGAACGATCTAAAATGTCAAAGAAATGATAAGCTGAAGAAATGGTAAGCACAGAGCTAAGACAATAAAGACAGTGTCTGGTGTGTCGGGATAAAAATGAAGCTGTAATGCAGTCCTAATAGCTATGGTATATAAACAGGAAGGTGAGTCATTGGGGTTTTAAGTGTTGGGAGATCCTTGTATAATTCAGGAAGGGTTTGAAGATGCTATCAGTTACAAGTTGAGGTTTTTAGGTGAAGGCTGGAGAGATGGCTCAGCAGGTAAACCCTATGCAAGCCTGACCATCAGCATTTGGTCCCCAAGACCCACATGAGGGCAGAAGAGAACTGACTTCTGGGAATTGTCCTCCACATGCCATGGCACACGCATGCCCCTTCCCTCAGCTACTATAAACATTTTGTAAATGCTTAAAAAAGAATTTAAATGAAGACTGCACCTTCTAAGTTTGTAAAGGGGAAAAGAACACAAAGGAAGACTCTAAATGTAGCAGTTTAAGAATCTGACTCCAGTTCCAGAGGATCAACTTCTGTCCTCCATAGGCAAGGCACACACGTGATACACAGACACACGCATGCAAGCAAAACACTCATACACATAAAATATGCTAAGGCTCTGATCTCAAAGAAAAACAACATGGGGGCTGGAGAGATGGCTCAGCAGTTGAGAGCACTGACTGTTCTTCTGGGGGGCCTGAGTTCAATTCCCAGCAACCACATGATGGCTAACAACTGCCTGTAATTCCAAGATCTGACACCCTTACATAGTTATACATGCAGACAAAAACACAAATTCACATAAAATAAAAAATAAATATTTTTTAAAAAAGAAAAACTATAACCGTTTCTGGGGTAGCTGCTGTGTTAG
The DNA here is from genome assembly GCA_004025045.1 of Sigmodon hispidus. Lineage (NCBI taxonomy): Eukaryota > Metazoa > Chordata > Mammalia > Rodentia > Cricetidae > Sigmodon > Sigmodon hispidus. The sequence continues at coordinate 42,124 of PVIH01002974.1, forward strand.
TCACTTTGATCACTAATATTATCAATTTATGTAACATATATGTATATATACACATATACATATAATGTATATATACACATATACATATAATGGTGCAGTAGGCATTAAAAATAAAAACATCTATCACTATACTCAAACCAAGGCTTTGAACATAGAGACTCATATTGATTTTAGAAGGAATTAGGTGGGTATGAGTATATTCATGCCTAAAAGTTTGTATAGAGGGCCCTGAAAAAGAATGTGATCAGAAGTCAGTGGGGTGAGAGAAAAAAATGTGCTGAGGAACTGGGTGGCTCTCAGCAAAGTGCTTTTCCACAGAAATAAGTCAAATAATGCTTGTCACATGACAGTGCTCCTCATGTTACATGATGGCTGAGTGAGACACTTGTCCCAAATCACAGCTTGGATTCCAATCCAGGTCATTAGAATTCAACAAAAATTCCTTTCCTTCTCCACATGGTATATAGTTTTCCTTCACCTCTGACTAGTGAAGTAGGCCCCTATTGGCTCCAGACCTAACAAATGAAGTGGACTAATCAGTCAGCCATAGGGCTGAGGATGCAGTTCAGAAGCAGAGCCCACATTTAGCTTGAGGCCCTGGGTTTGATCTCCAGCACCACCAAACAATAGCACCACCTTACCTCTCTTAACTGGTGTGGGGTGGGGGGGGGGTGAGGAGAGAGAGAGACTGAGACCTTAACAGTACCAAGGTCAAAAAGGCAGTACTGATGGCTCTGGAATGTGGACCGGCCTGTGTCCTGGGACCACTACACTGTACTTGGACGGGAGTGGTACCGGGGCAAAGTCTCCATGCCTAGAAAGTATCCCAAAGGCAAGATTGTTGAGGAAAATGTGGCTCTTCGTCAGCCTTGGTTGTTGATTCTGGATCTGCTCCTTTCTGTGCATCCCTAGACAAGCGTCAAACAGTTTTCTCCTTGTGAAATTAAAGTGGTGGCATCTTCTTTCCTGAGGCTGTTGGGGATCCAATGAGGTAATTTAGGAGGCACTTAGAAACCCAAAGATTGGGGCAGGAAGACTTCACTTGTTCTTAATCTAATCAGGTCTGTGTACTCTGAGGTGATGAAGCCTGACTCTCTTCTCCTGTTCCTTCAGAAGGTGGTTGGTCACTTTTGGAAGGGTGGGGTTCGAGACAGGGTTTCTCTGTGTAGCCCTGGCTGTCCTATAACTGATTCTGTATTCCAAGCTGGCCTTGAACTCAGAGATCCACCTGCCTCTGCCTCCCGAGTACTGGGACTAAAGGTGTGTGTCACCGCTACCCGGCTCATTGGTCACCTTCTTGCACAGCATCACCACCTCCCACCAGCTTTGTATGTAGAAAGCCTTGTCTTTTTCTCCCCACCATGGCTGGGTTACCCAGCCTCACCAGATTACCTCTGTGCTGTTTACCAAGTCCTCCTTGGTCTCTGAAGCCCAAGCATCTCAGGAGCCTGTGTATGTTGACTGTCCTTTGTAGCTCTGGCCTTTTACTTCTGTGAGCATGGTGGGCCCAAGTCCTGGACTGAGTTCTGTGCTACCCACATACACAACATGCGCTCGACACTAGTGCTCTTGTATCTGCTTTTTCTCTTTCTCTCTCTTGCCATGTGTGTATGTTAAAATATATAAAGCATGAAACTTACCCTTTTCACTGGCATTAAGTACAGCCACACTGTTGTATAGCTGTGACCACCATCCATCCCCAGAACTTTTCATCCATCCACTCAACAGAAACTGTTCCCACTGAACAATGCCTGCACCGTCTCCCTCACCCTTGGTAATCGGCACTCCCCTTCCTGTCTCTATCCTAGGCCCCTCATATGAATGGAATCTGCCCCGTTTGTCCTTTCGTGTCTGGTTTATTTCGCTTAGTATCAAGGTTTTGAGACGCTGTATTATAATGTGTCAGAGTTTCCTTTCTTGAATAACAGAATAAAACGGCTCTATTGTGTGAGTGTGCAGTGCATTGAGCTTACCCATTCCTCAGCAATGGAGCTCTCCTTTGACAGACTGGTCGTAGCACAATCTGAAGTTATTTAGAAGCAGGAGACTAGAGGCCCATTCTTGCAGATAGTGAGGGTAAATGTAAAACCTAAGTTTCACCTGCCAGAGATCTCTTTTTCTTTCTTTCTTTCTTTCTTTCTTTCTTTCTTTCTTTCTTTTCCCTAGACAGGGTCTTACTGTATAGTTGTACCTGTCCTGGAACTTACTATGTAGACCAGGCTGGCCTTGAACTCACTCATAGAGATCCACCTTTGCCTCCCAAGTGCTGGGATTAAAGGTGAGCTCCATCATGACTGACTCCAGAGATTTCTTTTCAGCCTAGTGCCTGATATCACATAGGAATAGAGAGAAATGATTGCCTGGGACCTCAGCCTTGCTCTAGCCTGCCTGTCCCAGAGAGCATGCCTGCTCGAAGCCCAGGGATCATGTTCTCTAGAGTCTAGAAACCTTTTCTCTTTGCTGTTAAAAACGTCTGGGGGGTTTTATCTCTCCCCTCCCATTTCTTTTCCTTGTCTGCCTTTATTATATCAGGACTGCACATTGGCCTTGGTGCCTCTAGAGTTCCTGTGTGTACACTGTACTGTGCACACTGTGTGCCTTGGCCCCTTCATCCAGCCTTCTCTGGACTGGGAGTTCCCTAAGTGGGTTCTCTCTCACTTTCTTTCCCCAATTTCCTCTATAGCTCTCCCTTTTACGCTCCCCCACCCCCAGCACACCACTAGCTGCATAGCCTCTATCTAGACCACAATCTGTACCCTTAAGGTGTCCATGGCCAATGATGATGACACACACAGACATCACACATACACTCAGTATGCCTCACAGTCACTTCTGAGAGGAAGTCAGAGAAACCTATAATAATTCTCTGAGCTCACCAGGACAGGAATCCCCTAGCTCCAGTATACCGTCTAAAATAATATGTGCCACTCCCTGACTCCATGTTTCTCTCCACTCTCTCCTGCATGTATATTTGTGGGAAGACAGTGTTCCTAGTACTGGCCATGGAACAAGAGCGTCACACACATGCTGGACAAGTGCTCTACCACTGAGTTTTATCCCTAATACTCTTTCTTTGTTAGAGATGGGATCTCATGTAGCCCAGACTGGCCTTGAACTCTGGAGGTCCCTGCTTTCACGTCCCAAGTGCCGAGATAACAGGCAATACCATGCCTGGCTTTTCTATTTATCTTGAGACAGGCTCTCACTGAGTTTGACCAGGATGTGCTTGAAATAGAACTGAAGATAAACCAGCCAGTTGTGTGAGGCCCTGGTCCCAGTCTCACCCAGTCCCACCCAGTCCCACCCAGTTCCATCTCCAGCTAGTTTTCTGCCCAGGCTGACTTTAAATGCCCTCTGCAACCCACGTAAGAGTGGAACATCTTGGTTTTCCAGACTCGATGACACTGGTATTCATGACAATTTTAACGTAGAATGACTGTTCTCCTGACTCAGTCTCAAAGTAGGTGGGATTACAAACCTGTCTGTACCCCCAGGCCTGGCTCTCTCTGCTTTCTTGATAGGACCATGGAGCATGTCCTGTGTCTTAGCTGCTTAGCTGTGGGTGTGTGGATGGTTGTATGGTCTTAATTAGTGAGTCACTTCATCAGTGAGACCCATGTGTAATTAAAATCGGCCCTGTCTTAAAAGACTGTCACAAAGACCAAATGGCAGAGTGCTTTAAAACTTGGGATGTGATCCCTCGGGACCTTCGCTGTCTCTACGGAGTTTTGCTGACAGCGCTTAACAAATGGCAGACAGATTCCTCAGACAGTTGCAAAGGTTAGAGATTTGGGAGGAGTCTGAAAACAGGGAACTCCTGTGTCTTCCTGGTGTGTCGAGCCCAGGGTCAGAGCTAGGACAGGGAGAATGGGAACAAGGTTGCCAGAGGACCTAGGAACCTCTGCCAGAGAGACAGGCAGTTCACTCTACTATACAATAGTTTCTTACTCTAGTTTTTCTTCATCCCACGGCCGGCCATGACCCTTCGTACCCAAAGGAAACAATTCTCTGAAACACTGCAGTTTCTCTCTATTATAGTGAATTTCGCTGTTTCAAGATCGGGTCTGCATAACCCAGGCTTGCCTCAAAATCATTTTTTTTTGTATTGTTTAGGAAGTGACAGAGAAGATTCAGGTTGACGAAGACCGCCATGAGTCTGAGCTATGGCAGCAGCTTGGCTGGGCGTGGTAGCCCTGGTCTCCCATGCAAAGCTGTAGGCTTTAGGCTCGGAGGCTGACGACCCTGGCTGCTTTGGCATCCTAAGCTCCGCTTCCGGTGTATCACTGGTCAAACTGGATTCACTACTGGTTTTCACATATTGCTTAAGGTCTGGTGGGTCCAGAGAATGTTCCAGGCCAAGATTTAAGAATAGCTGTTAGTCCATAAGAATTCTTTGTAAAGATTTTAGAAAGATGGATATAATCCTTGATACAAGGCTCACCAAAAAAATAGTGTACATTTTGTGTCCCAATCACCCCCTTACTTGGTACTTTTGTGAGGGGCATAGCCTAAACAATTGTGGGTAATATCTTGGTTTAAAAAGCAGAAAGGTCCCCTTTGTGGAAGGTATAAGGCTGAGCCCCTAAGGGGAGGCCCAGCCTATGAATGAGCTGCTCCCTTTTGTGATGTCTGATGGCCACAAGTAGTACGGCAGCAGATGCTGGATTTACATGAGTGAATAGGTAAAGGCAAGCAGTGCTGGCCTTCAGCCCATGCCTAATATAGTCTACTTGTCCGCCTCCTCTGCCTCTACCCTGCATTCACATCTAGACTGTGAAACATGCTTGTCCAATGCTTGGGCCCCACGTTTGACTCAGAATTTGTATAAATATTAGTTTCCCCAAAGTTCTTTACAAAGCTGGGATTCTGTGAGTTGTGTGACACTGTAGTTTAATGATTCTCAACCTTCTTAATGCTGTGGCCCCCTTAGTACAATTCATGTTATGGTGACCCCCCCAACCATAAAAAAAATTTTCATTGCTATTTCATAACTGTAGTTTTGCTACTGTTATCAATTGTAATGTAAATATCTGATATGCAAATGGCCTCAGGTGACCCCTGTGAAAAAGTCATTCAGCCTCTAAAGAGGTCTTGACCTGCAGGGTTAGGGTTAGGGTTAGAACCACTGCTGTGATGGGTGGGCCAGGAACTTAGTGGTACATTTGTCAGTGGGTTGTGACTTGTTGACCTCTTGGCTGTGTTGACAGCCCCTGTGTACCCAAGTCACTGTTTCTGAAGATGTCAGAACTGTCAGCAACTCTGTCACCTCTTCAGAAAGAGGCAAGCACACATGAGCTCTGTTGCTCTTATTTAAAGGGGGAATCTCAGAAACAGCAGTTCCCATGCCCTAAAAGGGAATTCCCTGGCCAGGTGGCTGCGTGCATTCAACTGACAGCTCCTGCTGGGAGGACATGGTGGCAGGCTGGCACTTGGCACCCACCCATCCTCTTCTTTTACATTGAGAGTTAAAGGGTCAAGAAACCAGGAGATGTGGGAAACCCATGTGTTAATGTCACATAAGACTGGGAAGACCTTATTTGGGGGAGTACTGTGCCTTCATGCAGTTTGGGGCTGTTGACTGCGCTTGTCTTCTGGACCAAACTCTCCCAAGGCAGTGCACCTCTGCCTCTAGGCTTGGGTGAGCAGAGCTCACCATCCTGGGACCTCTGAAGTGATCTCACTCCTGGATAGGGCCTTATCCTGCAAGGACCTTCTTCTCCCTCTCGCTCGAAGGAAGATTGGGACTGTCGAGGCTGCACGCATTTTGTTCCGTGTGTCCTGTAAACTTCTCCTCAGCTTGCACACACCCTCCTTTCTTGAATCTATTCCCATAGGAAGAAAAAGGCAGTTCCCCTCCTACCCCTCTTTTGGGCCAAATCTCTGTTTGTCCTTCTGGAAACCATGGCAACCTGGTCTCCGAGGCCACTTGTACCATCTTGGAAGCTAATGTTTCAGACCTAAGAGTGCACTGTAGCACTCATTTCCTTTCCCAAAAGGCCACAAGCCTCTGATTTTTCAGATCTGCTAAAAGGAGAACGTTTCCAAAAACTAATCAATCTCCACCAGCCGTTAGCCGTTTCTTCTCTTGGTAGGTTTATAAGGGCAGTATAACTGTCTGTGGGTCAGGAATGTGGGTACAGGCGGTGTTCCATGGGGTCTGGAAGCCATCTTCTTTTTTGGTTGGGGCGAGGGGGGGGACGGACTTTCCCTTCTAACAGTGCCTTAGTTACCCCGGAGCCTGAGTTGAAGGTGCTTACACCAGCTTACAGGCGCTCTGCTTCTCCCTGACATGTTTGTCTTTCTGGCTTCAGGGCTTCCATTTAAAGTTCCAAGTTGGGGATAGAACTGAGCTGCGATGATTAAGGAGGAACCCAGTGAGAGAATTCCACAACCTTAGACGGCAAAGTTTCTCCTAGCCTGCTGCCTGCGTGCCCTGTGTCTGCTCCTTCTTTCTGGCACCCGCCCCTCCAGGAGAGTCCTCTGAGGCTGGCTGCGGGAGGGGAGGAGAGAGGAGGCTGTGTGTCCTCAGTTCCTCTTGGGGCTGGCTACTCACAGGGATAGGGAGACACAAGCTTTCCCAGCACCTAAAAGTGTTGCCCTCTGGTGATGAAGATCTTACTAATTCCAAACAGCTAGATGAGCAGTGAGAGGCTGGAGAAGCCTGGGAAAGCTTAGCCCGGCAAACCCCAGCAAATGTTCGGCAGATCGGGTGAGATGCCAATGGGAGTTTTAGAAATTTGGCTCTGTTCAGGAAGGTGATGTTCCCCTTCCTGCGGCTCCTGTCTGAATCTTTGCATAGTGGTGGGACAGTCAGAAGAAGGCCCTGCACCAGGCGGGGTCATCTTATCCTCCATCTGTTTCATACTCAAGTTCCACACAGGGACAGCGGAGCCATCTTGCAGCATGCAGTTGGCCAGCAAAAGCTTATCATCCCCAGGGCTTCCTTGGGACCCTTGAAGGCAGTCATCTTGGAATGTGTCATCCATCTCCCCAGGGCTCCAGCTCCTTCTACCCTCAGCCCACTCTCCATTTCAAGGCTGGCAGAGCACACACAATTCTGACTTTGGGTTTCAATCCGTAGGGATTTCTTGTGTTTTCCTGTTAGTGCTTTTCACTCATCACTTCTTAGTGGGAACAGGTTGCTTCTGCTTCAAGCAGTCAGAGACCACTCGAGTAGATGACCTGGTCTGACAAGCTCTAATGGATTCGGGAGAATGCGGAGTACGCCTACAGCCCTAGCCTCTGTGACTCTGGTGCTACAGAGAGACCCATGTTGGTGCAGCAATGGAGGCCCTACTGGACCTAGCTGTTTCTCAGTATAGCTCTGCTGCATTTACCACCTACGTGGGCTGGCATGGCTTCAGAGATTATCCAGGTATGGAGCATTAAGAAGTTCTGTGCAGCTAGACTATCCTAATATATGTATAAAAGGAATGGATAGAAGATTGAGATATACACATGGGGTGGTGCTGTAGCTAGATATGGAAAGATTGAAGTGCTGTCTTTGAAATGATGTGTAGACAGGAAACCGAGGATGTAATGATGCTAGATATCCAACCCCCTCCCCATGATTTCTGATGGCCTGGTACTTCTGAAATAAAACTGTCTGGAAGACACCCCTTTCTGATCTCACTCCTACCCACAATTCTTCTTGGAGATGTTACAGGGCTTTGAAGAATACTGGATGTGGTGGGTGTGAGAGCTTAGTGTTGAATAAGTTACATTCCTTCATGGCTCACCAGAGAGTGGGTGATTCCTGGGTTGATGGCCTACATATTCCCTGCACTGAAATCCCAGACACCAAGGGAGTGGTGCCTCCAATCCATTCAGCCTGCCAAGGTCAGTACAGAAGGCATGGTGCTGGAACTTACAAGAACTGACCCTTTCTGGAGATATGGCACCCTACCCCACCTCCGAGACTTGTCTGCTCTTCGGTACTTTGGAAGTGATATCTCACAGAGTCACTCTTATTCATTAATTCCATACTGTGAGTCAAGCACTAGGCTGTGCCTGGGATGCAGAAGCAACACAACCTTCCTGCTCAGTTGGAAGAAAAATACACACTCTCTGCTGAGAGGCCCATCAACAGTGACCAGCTGTGGCTGAGTCACCTCTTCGCCTGCCCTTTGTCCCGCTCAACAAAGAACCCTGTGTCCATCACCATGGAGCCAGCCTTTCGGCACAGGTGTTCTTTATGGTTCGTGATTTCGGAAGCTTATTCTACCCTGGGATTCTGAGACAGGTCGATGTCAGCATCTGTTTTTATCAGCCCCTGAGTCTCGTCCACCCACCTCAGACCCAGGAGACACACGCTGGTTTTCTGCAGTGTGAGAAGTCATAATTGCTGTCTTCTAACTGGTTTGTGCTCAGCTGTCCAGAACAATACCCCCCAACTCCGCCGCCTGCTTTGAACCCTTCCCTCCTCCCTCCCCTCCCCCTCCTACCCTCCAGGAACTGGGAGGCTGATGTCAGTTGGTTTGACAAGCTTAGAAACTCTGTCTGATCTGCTCTTTTGACCTCAAGGTGCTGCCAAGACTGATATGTGTCCCAAGTTCTGATTTTTGCAATGGCACTTTATCGGCTAACGGTGGCTGTCAGACTTTGACCTCTCTGGAGGCAGAAGACCGGGCTTCCCTCCAGAGAGACTGGCATCCTCCCCAAGTCCTCCTGCCCTCTCTTCTCCCTATTTTTGGGGCTTGTTTTCGGTGTCCTTCCCCAGCCATCATGGTGGCATCCCAAAGGCTTCCAATCAGTTATCTTCCAATATGGAGGAAACTGGACCAGTCTAGGATTTGCATCTTCGCCTGTCCACATTGTGATTCGGTCGATATGCCCAAGAGCAGTGGGCATTTCTTCCTAGTGAGTCTGCCAATCAGAAAGGAGCTGGAATAAGGTAGAGAAAGGGATGCTAAGATACGAACTAACACTCTCTCTCTCTCTCTCTCTCTCTCCTCTCTCTCTCTCTCTCTTTTTCTTTGTGGTACTAAGAACTGAACACAGGGCCAATCTACCACTGAGCTGAATCTCCAACTAGCAGTGTCTTTTGTATCCTAAGCAGTGGCCTCTGGAAGGTGACTCTCATCCCCACCGTTAAGTGACTATAGAATGTTAAACAAACTCAGTACACACTTCATCGTACATTTGCCCCACAACTGGTGATCTCTCTCTTGCTCCTCTCAAGCTGCCGGTGACCCATGGCCCCTTCCTTCCTTCCTTTTTTTTTTTTCTTGCTTTCTCATTATTTATTTATTTTGGGGGTGGGAGGCTGAACAAGGCAGAGAGCCACAGTGCTTAGAAAGGTGTTCTAGTGAGCATGGTTTCTGATCACTCCTGTGTCTGTCAGAAATCTCTCTTCTCAGTAGTCTGGAGATACAAGGGTCTAAGCAGAATTCAGCTTTTTTAACTCTTCTATAGCACTTGAACGGAAATGCATAATCAGTGGTATGGCTGGGGTCCTCACCACCTCTACTTACTAACAGATGTGTCGTGTAGGGCTACACACACACACACACACACACACACACACTCCCCGGAGGTGACAAGTGAGGAATGCATGTCCTCTCAGAGATACCCAAAGAGGTTATTCTCTGGAGACCTCCAGCTAGCTGCATGTGACCAGGTTCCGTGCCAGATGGCCCTGTTGCCCATGAGAGGGTGTGGTAGCTTTGAGGCTTTTCTCCTCTGACCCTGGAGAGGTCTTCAGTGTCTTCATCCTGCTGACTGGACACGGGACTGTGAGGAATGGCGTGACTGGAGGAGAGAGAGACAGAGGGGCTTTGTCTTTCTCAGTGGCAGAAGTTTACAGAAAGGTGACAAGAGCCTAGATTTGTGCCTCCTCCCCAAGGAGCTGGGGCTGAGGTAGGGCTTCAGCTCCCAAATGGTGAGGCATACTTGTGGCGGAGGCCGCCATTCCCTTCTTTAGGGTGCTTACCCGTCCTCTCTCTTTGGGTGCTCCCTTCCCAGCTCAAGGCACAAGCTTTGTTTTCTGACTCTCCTTTTTGTCCCTGAGAAACTTGTCATCCCCTCTCCTCTTTTTAAGGCTGTTCTAGGGGGGGCTGGGAAAGGAAAACTTTCAAATTAAAATAATAAAAAACATACCACTCTGCCATTTCAGGCACATAAATAGCTTCACCGTAGCCAGGCTACACACTCTCTTTGCCATAGCAACCTAAAACGAGTGTTTATAACAGCCTGTCAGCCAGCCTGGAAAACAGCAGCTGCTGCCCCCACCAGCACACTGGGGCCCTTGGCCTTGGAGCCCTGGGCAGCTCCTGGGGAGGTGTCATGGAGACAGTGGGCCTGGCCTGTGGGGGGGGGCAGTTTTGGGGGGAAGGAGAGCATTGGGGGTGCTTCTTCACCCTCACCTGTGTGCTCTTCTCATCTATCCCTTCTCTCCTGTAGAGACAGAAGCAGGAGTGACGAGTTCGGCTCTACCTGAGTCCAAGTTCTTAAATAAACCCAGGCTCCGGCTGTAACCTATAAAAAGAGACAGTTCTCCTTGGAAAGCTTCATCTCTGAGATGAAGGAAAAAAAAAAAAAGACACCAGCATCCCAAGAGGACTGGAGATAAAGGGGCAAGAGCAGGGAGGAGGCATGGTCTTGTCTTCTCCTGTCAGCCTGGAGCTAGGGCAGTGTTCTGACTGCCTCAGGCTTCCAAAGCCTTGCAACCTTTGGGTGCTGCTGATTCACATGGGTAGATGGTGGAAATCATCAGAACCACCCCCTCACCCCCAATGTTCTCAGATGCTGCCCTGACCAACAGCTTCACTCTCCAGTTGTTAGAGATGTCCACTCCCAGCCGGGCAGTGGTGGCACACACTGCACTCCAGCACTCGGGAGGAAGAGGCAGGTGGATCTCTGAGTTCGAGGCCAGCTTAGTCTATAGATCCAGTTTCAGGACAACCAGGGCTACATAGAGAAACTTTGTTTCTAAAACAAAACAAAACAAAACAAAACAAAAAAAAACAAGCAAAAAAAAAAAAAAAAAAAAAAAACAGGAAGAAAGGAAGGGAAAGAAACAAATCCCCATTCCCAAACTAGCTTCAGTCCTGCCCTGGAAGCTGGTAGAGGGTCAGCTCTGGGAGTCCTGGTATCCCTCCAACACCCGAAGGCTTCCTTTGCTTCCCTCTCTCCCATCTTCTATCCACCCCCATCTCCTTTCCCTCCCTTTTGTTTTTTAAGACAGGTTCTCGCCGCCATGTAGCCCCAAACTCATGGTCATCCACCTGCTTCACCTCTAATGTGCTGGGATGGTAGATATATTCCATCACACCCACTTCTGTCTTTCTGGGTCGTTGTTGTTTTTATAACAAACGTATTTTCAACAAGCCGATGTCAGTCCTTTGCCTGACTATTCCAGGACCTAGTTGGGCTGAGAAAACTCCAGGAGGGCGGGCTGGCGAGGGTCTTTGTCTTTGTATAGATGGGACTCGTGGTACTGAATTAGGTAAAGGGATGGCCATGTGATCCTCTACTGAGTGTCTACATCACTCAGTAGCAATGTCACTCTGCTGTCTTTCCTGTGGAGACCCTAGGACCCTGTCCTGGAACTCCTTTGTGGTAGATGACGATGACATCACCTTGGAGCATGCAGGCGCTTCCTCCCACAGTCAAGAGAGATTGACCCTCCACTTCTCTCCATGAACAGGACTGATTCTGGTGAAACTTGTTTCCAAAAATAGCCCCAGAGGCAATCCAGCTGCTAAGAAGTCCCTTTGTTCCCTTGGAACCAATGTGTGGAAAAACCACTGCAGCAGCCCCAAGAAAGGCAATTTATGTCATCCAAGAACGGGCATATACTATGTGCTTGAATGTTACTGCCCTTGAGCACTGAATGTGGCCCAGCAGCTTCCTGTCTCAATTGGGAGGATTAAGAAGCAAAGCCTCGGGCTGACTGTTTTCCCAGGCATTTCTCATGCTTAGGGGGCAGGAACAGGGGCAGGGCTGCAAGGCTGTCCACTCCCAAGATGCTAGACTTCTAAATAAGCAGTTAGTTCTCAACCTGTAGATTGAGACCCATTTGTGGGTTGCATGGCAGATATCCTGCATGTCAGATATTTGCACCACAAATTCATAACAGTAGCAGAATCGCAGTTATGAAGTAGCAATGAAATAATGCTATGGTTGGGGGTCAGCACAGCATGAGGAACTTCGTTATAGGGTCAGAGCATTAGGAAGGCTGAGAACCTGTGCTGTAGACAGTACTGTCTGTCCCACCCAAAATCCACTCAACCTCTTTAACCAATAGAACATTATGATTGCTTTTTTCTCTGCATAGCCCAAGACAGACACACAGAGAAGGGGGCTGGTGGGATCTAGTCACAAGAGGATGGAGATGACCTGGGCCAGTGTGTCCCAGCTGATTTTGAAGCGAGTACCTTCCCGTAGCTCTGGTCCCAGGGGGCTGTCTTTTCATGTCCTGATACTGTTAGTGCTATTATAGAAAGGATGGAGCTGGAAGTGGGGGTAGGGCTGCGTCATTGCCTTGGAAGGAAGGCACGCACATTGCCGCTCCCACCTACATGCTATGTCCCTGCCTGTGCCACAGAGCTCCCGTTGTCCTCTACCGTGTCCTGAAGTCTCTGACGCAGGCTGGATCTGAGCAGAGCAGGCAGGAGCAGGCTATCTTCTTCCTGCCTCCCACAGACCGGCAAGGTTTGCTGTCGTTGTTACAGCATCCCCAGACAACACAGTCATTCCACGATCGAATGGTCTTAGCACTACGTTGTGTTTTCTTTTCCTTCTTTCAGATGGGTGTTTTGGAGACATAGTCTCGCCTTGTAGCCCATCCTAGCCTCAAACTCACAGTGATCCTCCTGCCTGAGCCCCAAGTACTAAGAATTACAGATGTAATCCACCATGCTTGGTGGTGGTGTTTATAGTTTGGGGCCTTGGGGATAAATTAGAACAGTCTAATTAATCTGTGGACTCGCGGTCCACTGTTAGCATCAGTCTCTGTCGGGACTGCTTAATCTCTCCTCACTTCCTATTTCTCTTCTCTGTCTGTGGGCAACATTCTGATGGTCTAAGATATCTCTTTGTACAAGTATGTCCCTTAAGATGTGTAGAATTGTTATGGTGCATATCTTAACCCTTGTAAAAGCTGTGTAACTATTAGCCTCTTCCACCAAGCATAGTGTTTTATACTTACTTTAACTTAGAAATAGCTGGTGACTCTGGGGAGGAGGGTGGATTATGGATCTCTGAGGTCACACTTCCTCTAGGTGACCCTCATGCTGACACGGCATTGCTTTCTTTCTCGTGTATCTCAGGTTGACCTTGAACTCCTCACCCCCTTGAGGGCTAGGGTGGGATTAGAAGCACGAGGTATCACATCTAACTAGGAAGCAGTTTTCTCCTTCAGGAAGGACTGGCCCAGTCAACCCCCAGGTCTAGGCGCTAACTGAACACAGACAGCATCAGGCAGAGTGCCATCCTGTGATTAGTGTTCCTGCCCTCACTTGGCTACCTGTCCTGAGTGTAGCTATTGGGACATGAGGAGAAGCAATACCACTACCTCACAGGTATCACCACCACTCTGGCAAAGTCCCGAGTTCTGCCTATGGCCTCCTTCCCATTTGTATCTAAAGGAGGAAGTGTGCTCGTGGGAGCCTACCTGGAGCTGGATGAAGGAAGGACCAGCTCAGGATAGCTCAGGCGCAGCAGCCTGCTGTGGCAGGTTCCTGTTTTGTGTTTGAGACTCTTGGCGTGTAGCTTTTGATGGCCTAGAGCTTCCGTGTAGCCCCATCCAGCCTTGGATCCTCCCTGGCCCTCAAGAACTAGAAGGAATGTATGGCCAGGTGCTCATCTCCTTAAAAACAAACAAAAAAAAAAAAACCCTTAAAATTACATGTACTTATTTGTACCCAGGAATGTATGGAGGCATGTGTGCCAGGGCACGTGTGACAACTTATGGGGGACCATTCTCTCTTTTCACCATGTCCTCAGATATAAAACTCAGGTCATCCACCTTGGCAGCAAGTACCTTTCTCCTCTGAACCTCTTTTTTCCTTGTTCAGACAGAACTGACTTCAAACTCAGTATAGAAGCTGGACTCTAACTCCTGATCCCCTGCCTCTATCAAGCACCAGGATTGCAGGTGTCTGCCACCACTCAGGTTCTGGTTTATGTGGTTCTAGGGATGGAGCCCCAGGGCCTCCTACATGCTAGGCAGGCATGGTAGCAGCGGAACTATAGACACCCAGCCTAGTTGACAGGGAACAGTTCTTTGGAAAGTGGGAGAAGGCCTGAGCAGGTCTTCTCGATAGGGTTTGAAAGGCCAAGAGATGTGGAGCAGAGATCCATTCACACATTCACACTCCTGGGTCTTCTTAGATGGAGACTGCATGCTCTTAGAGCCCTGCCAGTCTAGAGCCCAGTTTATTCTGTTTTGGAATGGTGTCGACGTGGTGATGTGGAGCGGATGAGAGGAAGATTTGGGCAATGTCTTCCCGTGGTGAGCTTTTCATTTACTACTGCTTAGAAAGTCAAAGGGGGTTTCAAAAGCCTTTATGGGTCATGAGCAAGGGACCAATAAGGTTCCTTGGGCCTTTGAGGTTTAGGAAGTAAATCTATAGCCTTGTTTTCATTTTCCTATAGCTTTGCTCTTTTTTAAATTTATTTATTTATTATGTATACAGTATACAGAAGAGGGTACCAGATGTCATCATAGATGGTTGTGAGCCATCATGTGGTTGCTGGGAATCAAACTCAGAACCCTCTGGGAGAACAGTCAGTGCTCTTAACCACTGAGCCATCTCTCCAGCCCCATCTGAGCCATCTCTCCAGCCCCCTTGGTCTTGTTTTTCAGGGAGAGTGGCTTTGGATTCAGATTAGAGCTCAAACTCTGGCTCTCTGAAACCATATTTGTCTGTTGTAAAATAAGATTGTTGAGCATTCAGTGACATAGCATATGTAATAATGATAATAGCTGCTGGGAACACAGAATAGCCACTGTACTGGGCACTATATAATGTTTGCATTCATATTATATGTAATTAGTATTATTCTCATTTTTACATGAAGTCTCAAGTATAATGCCTAACACACTGAATGTACAAAAAATCCACATAGCATTCCTCCCTCCCTCTCTCTACCCAGACTCTGCTCCTATATGTAAGAACAGTGGAGCCTCATTTGGGATGAGGGGGACTCGTCAGAGAAGTTGGCAGGTGCTGCTGGGGTCTCAGATGCAGCTTTCAGACTTCAGTCTGGTGCATCCCATAGACGGGGCCGGCCTTTTTACCTATCCCAGGAGCTCTCCTTCACACCCTTATACCATGTTTGATAGTGATTCCTAGAGTGTCCCTAGGGGCCATCAGCTTGAGCAAGAGCTCTTGGCTCAGGGAAAAGAACAGAACAGGATAGAATATAAAAGTCTGCTGAGCAGTCCCAGCCAAATGACCAATGTCATCTACGACCCCAGTCAAGCCTGTCGGCAGTGCCATACCAGCCTGAAGCCTGACTCCAAGGCCCCCTTTCTTGATTTTCAGACATGCTTTGGTGCCTGTGCTTTGTCCGGTTTCAGAGGTACCTGAGGGCTGGGTACCCATCAAAGGCTACTCCTCTGCCATGTGCAAAGGTAGTTGCCCCTTTCCCTGATGGTCTGGGGATGAATACATTTCAGTACCTCAGGAAAGCCTCAGGGATTGAGGGGTTCCTTGAACAGAACTGAAGAAAAGACTGTCAGGCTGTTGTGACTTGGGTCATGGGGTTTTCTCCTTATTTGGGGTACTTGCTAATGAACCTCATTAACTCAGCTTATCAGGAAGTGTGGGGTAACGGCATGCCTCTCGGGTACCAAGGCAAGGTGATCATATGAAGTAATGTCATTTCTTGCCCCAGGAAGGAAGGATGAGACTTCAGCTTTCTAGCCTAGGATGGAGAACATACCTGGCCCAGAATGATTCCCTCTGAGTGACTGAGTAACCCTGACCAGACAGAGGTTGTGCCTCCCTGGCTGGAGTATTGTAAGGCTCACAGATTCGTCAGCACTAACAAGGGTAGGAGCAAGCTCAGCGGTTACCAAGAGCTCACATTCTAGAAGCCTCACTCAGTGCAGCAGGACTTGAGTGGATCCCACTGCAACTTGAGGTCTCTGTCACACACTGCTCCTTGGACTCTGCACCCATGGCTGGATAGCTGACCTACTGTGTATTCATCTCTCTCTGCCACTCCTGGAGCAGTCTGGTAGCATTCTGTCTTCTAATAACCTTGCCATGGGTTGTCTCTATGAGAGGAAGAGTTTCTCCCTCTTGAACCTGAGGAGAGGTTTGAAATAAGGAATCTGAACTTAACATCCTTTCTTACTCTCTTAAGATCCAGGTCCATGCTAATGACGGTTGCTAGTGGCTGCAACCCAGCTCATGGTATTGTCAAGGAACCTGCCATAGAATTTTCTTTTCCTGGAAGTGTGGAAGGGGCTTTCTGGAGAGAAAAGATGGAGATATTTATGGGGCCATTGTCTTTCTTCTCAAAGGATGAAGGAACAAAAGTTAACTCAGATCAAGTGAGGTTTTCTCCCATCACTTGAATGCCCTATGCTGAACACCGAATATCTAACATGCTGAATTGCTCATTTATTAAGTCGAGAAAACCATTTCTTTGTTGCTTCCTTTGCACAATATGTTAGGTGGGGCTGATTCTTCTTCCAATTAAAAGTTCAAGTGACTCACTAAAGGTAACTGGGAAGGTAGCAGGTGTGTTTCTGAATTTGCTACCAGTGCATTTAGTAATAAAAAATATTAGCTGAGTGCCCACTATATACAGGTCTCTTCTAGGCAATGAGGAGCAAGCAGTGACTGAGATGAGTAAAAGAATCCCTAGCTTCACAGAGTAACCGCTGTGCTAGGCAGGGACAGAAAAAATAAAACTCTGCTGTTGAGAGTGGTGGTTCCCACCTGTAATCTCAGCACTTGAGAAGCAGAGCTGGGGGATCGTAAATTTACAGCCAGACTGAGCTTTATAGTGAGTCCCAAGCCAGCCTAAGCTCCATTGTAAGATTGTCTTTTTAAAAAAAAAAAAAAAAATTAAGTAAAAGCTAGAGAGATGGCTGAGCAGCTAAGAACACTGGCTGCTTTTCTAGAGGATGCAGGTTCTGTTCCCAGCACCCACATGGCAGCTCAGATCATACATAATTCAAGTTCCAGGGTGTTTGACACCCTTGCCTAGCCTCCTTGTGAATCTTCTAGCATGCCGGTGGCCCACAGACATGCATGCAGGCACAATATCTATATAAATAAAATAATAAAATAAAAATTTTAATTTAAAAAGTTAAACTGCTGGGCAATAGTGGCATACACCTTTACTCCCAGCACTTGGAAGGTGGTGGCAGGCAGATCTCGGAGTTTAAGCCCAGCAAGTTTCAGAACAGCCAGGGCTACAGAGAAACCCCGTCTCAAATAAAGGAGAGGGAGCCAGGAGAAAAGTACAATCTTATCCCTAGCTCCATGCTCATCAACATTGTCTTGGCCATCCTGTAAGGGCGAAGATGGGTCTTTTGCTGCTGTAGTGCCACTCACTCCTTGCAGGCTTGGAGAACTAAATTAGGAAAAAGTCCTGTGCCAGTTGGTGGGGAAAGATGCATTCCAAGAGACCCACAGCAACCCTGAGTAGAACAGAGTCCTATGCATACTCATACATATAATATTTTTTTCCTAAGACACTTATTGTAACATTTAACTTTAGAGGCAGGGCCTTGCACTCCTGTCTCAAGCCTCTTGAGTGATGAGATTATAGACATATGCCACTGTACCCAATAATAAAGTTTAATTTAGAGATTAGGTACAGAAACTGGGGAGATAGACCAGTTGAAAAAGTGCTTGCTATGCAAATATGGAGACCTGAGTTCAATCCTCATCACCTCCACAAAAAGCCAGGATGGTAGTATGTGTTTGTAATCCCAGCTCTGGATAGCCAAAGGCAAGAGGATCTCTGGAGGCCAGGGCTAGCCAGCCTAGCCTAATTGGAAAGCTCTGGGTCAGTAAGAGGCCTTTTCCCAAAGTTCACCCCTATCCTCTAAGCACATGTAAACACACAAACATATATATATATATATATATATATATATATATATATATATATACACCTTTGTGTATGTAACTTTGTGTGCACACAAGTACATGTGTGCACATGTACACACACAATAAATAAATGAATTAGATACAGTAAGAAGTTAACAAAAAATAATGACAATATTGGGCAATTGACAGCATAGTTCTATGAATATATGCTTTCTTCTTATACCATCCACAGTTCTTCTTTCCATAGGATTCTGATAGGAAGAGACTATCAGTGCTGGTCTTGCTTCTAGGTCAGTCTGACTGAGGGAGTTAGGCTCACTGCTCAGATTCTTTTCAGACCATGTTTCTCAGGATACCCTACTTGCTTAACTTACAGTAAATCAGAGTATTGAGAATGTTGGTGGGGCATGCTAGCTGAGGGAGGGGTGTACCAATCTCCATCTCAGGGGAACCTGTCTGAAATGTGGTTGGTTGGAATCAGCAGGGGCTTTGATCAAATTGATTTCTGAAGAAAATAATAATAAGAAGAACAAAGTACTTATCTGATGACTGTTCAGTTTTGTTTACCTTCTGGAAGCAAGAATAGCATCTGTTATTACCCAGCCAATTGGAGTGCCTTGCCAGTCCCTGGTGGCATAACCAACCCAATTACAGGATGGGTATTTAGCAGAAGCCCTACATAACATGTAGCATATTTGGGTGCTACATTTAGTGAGAGCCCCTCACATTGGAGCAGCTGATGTGTGACATGTATTAGCCCTTATTTGCAGCCGAGCACAGGGTTCAGCTCAGTCTCTGTGCCACCTTTGGCCCTGCGCATCCTTACTTACACTTAGCTGTGCCCACACACTCAGCCAGTATGTGCTCCAGGTAACATCTATCTCACTAAGGGAAAAATGCCTGCCTTTCTCTGATGTGGGACTATACTAACATAAGAGCTTCCTCACACCGATGCCTGTTCAGGCCTGTACAATGGCTGAACTTATCTCTCCCACATAGGAGAAACTTGAACATTCATAGGCTTCAGACTTCCTATCTTTCTTTCTCAGCAGTCCATCTGCCCTTTACAGAAGAAAAAATAATGATTCCACCCTGTATCATCAACTGCCAGAAAAGTTTACTCTTCCTTTACCAGGAAAAGTTGTTGAGAGGGCTTAGCCCTAAGACCAAAAATTGATATGAGATAGGTCGCCAAATTTTCATACCACCGAAGGATCGTGTTTTAAGGGACCTTTTGTCAGGCTGTCTTCTGGTTTGTAAATGTCTGTGCTGAGAGTATATAGGGAAGAGTATAGTGCAGAAGAGTGCCCTCTTCCTGCCCTCTTGGGCCTAGATTCCTTTTCTGATTCTTCTCTCACTTAACAGGAGAAACCAGACTAAAGGATCTTGTAATCAGTTATCACCTGGGGGGAGGGGCGGGGGGAAGGCATTGGAGGTTGTAACCTTTGATATATTTTACAAGTTTCTTAAGATAATTTGTGTGCCTTGGTTTGGAAGAAATGAGACTTAAAGATGATGCTTCTGAGATAAATTCTCTGCCTTACCAGTCAACAAGCCCACTCAGGGCCTCCCTTAAGTCTGGTCACTCAGCTTAGGCCTCTGCTATCAGTTCCGTTCAGACACCAACTGTCATTTAAACCCTTGTGCTGGAGAGTACCTTGCAGATAGATGATCCTGGATCCTCATGGCTGTTCTAATTATTTCTTTTTGTCTTTTTTTTGCATCTCTATTCCAGAGTCCTAGCTGTCATCATTATCCAGGGAGCCCTCCTCTTTCTCCTGACGACGCTGCTCTACCATCGCAGTTGCTGGTTGTTGCTAAGGTTGCCTCCATGGTAACATGCTTATCCTGTTTACACTTGTATATGGACAAATAGTCTAAGCTAGGAACCTACCTACTCTGGACAACTATTTCCATCACCACCCAGAGGACACCAATCAGCGTGACACCAAGTCCGTCTTTTACTAAGTTCCCCCAACCTCTTCCTCCTCTCACTAGTAGACTTGATACAGAAGAAAAGATCTAGGCTTGGTGTTGCTACTCTGAAGCTTATTGCACAAGATATTGTCAATTTGTCTCCTAACTGGGCCCCCAGAGAAGAAAGAAGTGGGAAGAAACTGGGAAGAGAAGGCAAGAGACACTGATCAGTTGGAGGGAAACTCTACATCTTCTCTGTTTGAGAGACTGGTAACCACAGGCAAAATGACGAACCCATCAGGACATAGCTTGCCGGGCAACTCAGTAGCTGAGAGCTATGAAGGGGAGTTTGGCTGTACATTAATGGACCTGAGAAAGCTGATGGAGCTTCGTTCGGCTGATGCAGTCACCCAGATCAACACCCACTATGGAGGTGTACAGGATATCTGTGCTAGACTGAAAACCTCCCCTATAGAAGGTAAAGGCCGTTTCAAGGGCTGGGGATTGGAGGACAGTGACTGGGGTTTTGAAATAACGTTTTCCAACTTCTAGGGAAGGTACATTTCTGGAGACCCAATGAGTTGGTTTTTGTCTTGTGGGAAGAGACAATCATCTAACGTGCTGGAAGGAGGGAGGCCAGGAACAGCTGTTCCTTCCCCTGTCGTGTTTAGGAACTATGATTCTCCAAAGCAATCTTCTCTCCTGTTTATCAATCTGTATTTATTTATGATTTGGATGCACTTATCAGAATATAACCAATTCCCCATTCTATCAGTCTTTGATTAGAGAAGAACTTAAGATAGAATTCTTCCTCAGGGGGCTGGAGAGATGGCTCAGCGGTTAAGAGCACCGTCTGCTCTTCCAGAGGACCCGGGTTCGATTCCCAGCACCCACATGGCAGCTAACAACTGTCTGTAGTTCCAGTTCCAGGCAAAACACCAAGACAAATAAAGAAAGAAAGAAAAAAGAATTCTTCCTCACACTGGTCTTTCTCAGTTCAACAGCTGAGAAAAGGCTAGAGGAAGTAGTATTCCCACCATCTGAGAGCCTTAGTGTACCGTTAGAAATGGGACAGTATATCATAAGCATGTCAATTGCTGGGTTTTACCAATTTTTTAAAAACCCTGTCTGATAAACTTTTTTATCCCCTACCTCCCTCTTTTTTACATTTTATTTAGGATAGATTCTCACTACATTACCCAGGCTGGACTTGAACTCACTTTGAATGTAGGCTGGCTTTCAGTTCATGATTTTCCTACCTGTCTTCCAAGTAGATAGGATTACAGGCCTGATATATATCTCATAAGCTTTGAGTTCAGATTTTTAAAATAATGTTTATATTTGGCCCATAAACTTACTGGGATTAAATAGTACAGAGTGCATGTGTGGTGTGTGTTTATGTGTGCATGTGAAAACTGTTACTAGATGTTGAATAAATTAAACAGAGCTCGTGTGCCTGGAGATTTTTCTGGAATATCAGTGCCCATAAGTTTCAAAGAATCATAATCTCTAATGTGCTAAGGTATGTGTGACCGACTGTAGCTGCTTTCTGTCTCCCATAATTCCTGTCACCTCAGAGGCTAAAGATGGCAGAACTTGGCTGCCTTCAAGCAGCTCCTCTGGACTGTCTGGCTTGTGTCTAGTGTGACCCTCTGGACACAGTCCACTTCCTCAGCTAAAGTTTTTATTTTTATTTATTTGCTGAAACAAGATCTCACTTTGGAGCCCAGGATGGTCTTGAACTCACACCAGTTATCCTGCTTTAGCTTCCCAAGTGCTGATATTTACAGACATGCACTACCATATCCACCACCACATCCTGCCATTTACTTATTTATTTCTCTGAGACTGTGTTACCCTACCACCGAGGCTGATCTGAAACCTGCGATCTTCTTGCTTCATGCTTCAGCCTTTCTAAGTGCCAGAATTATAGGCACACGCACCACCAAGCCTGTCCCTTGAGCTTCTTTCTCAGTGACTTGCAGCAGTGTGGGCTCTAAGGAGAGGATGTGCTACCCTGAGATGTGCATGTTTTTACTTCACCCATCAAAGCTGAAGCTGAATCTTTCTGTTTTCCTCCTTTTATTGTTTGGGACAGATAGATGTTCCTTTCACAAAGTGGACTCAGGGATCCAATAAGCTAGAACCTGTGGGCTTCTCAGAGCAAGATCCAGACTTTCCTCCCATTTATCTAATTCTTTCATGTAGTAGCTATGACCATTTTTCAAAATAAAAATTGCCAGAACACCACTCTCAGATGTCTCTTAGCTTCATATGATTTTGTCACCTGGGGGAAGTGTCTGCAGACTAATAATGGGAATAAAGATTAGAGAGTGAGTTTGAATTCTAATTAGAAACCAAGGTGAAATAGGTTTGAGTAGACTGAAGTGGAAGCATTTGCCAGAAGTTCTGGCTACTCAGGAGCTGAGAGAATTTCATGAGCCTGGGAGTTTGAGGCTAGTCTTGCTTCTGAGGTGAGGGAAGTAGAGTGTAACCCTTTTTTCTTTTATTATTTGCTTGGACTCACAGTATATTTACTGTATATACATCTTTTTTATTATTTATTTATTATGTATATAGTATACAGAAGAGGATACTAGATGTCAGTATAGATGGTTGTGAGCCACCATGTGGTTGCTGGGAATCGAACTCAGGACCTCTGGAAGAACAGTCAGTGCTCTTAACCTCTGAACCATCTCTCCAGCCCCACATCTTTTCAAATAGCTAATAAGAAAGCTTAAGAAAACTTGGGATTTTGACACTAATATGATTTTGTTGGCCCCTGTTGATACAATTCTAGAGACAGATAGGATTTGGGGTTTTGTTGTTTTCTTTTTTACTATTTTTTTCTTACTTTTTATTGATTGAGTGTGCTGTTTGGCTAGCATTTAAATTTAAAGTTCTCTGTCTAAGCTAAAGGGTTTTAATGACTTGTCTGAGATCTTTGTACCGGAAAATAAAGCAGTGTTTATTTTCTGGCTCACAGCCTATTAATGTTCTGTTGCCTCTTGTGTATAGAAGTACAGAGGACTTATTTTAAAAGATGTTTTATTTGTGTGTGTGTGAGACTGAATTAATTTATGTGCATCATGTATGCTGGTGCCAGAAGATGCCAGAAGTTAGTGTCATGGATCCTCTGGAGCTAGAGTGTATTAGTTTGGGTCTCTTTTGCTGTGAATAGACACCATGACCACAGCAACTTTTATAAAGGAAAGAATTTAATTAGAGCTGGCTTACAGTTTCAGAGGTTTAGTTCATTATTGCCATGGCAGGAAACATAGTGGCATGCAGGCAGACGCATGCTTCTTATCCAGCACCGCGTCTGCCTGCATGCGAAGCTGAGTGTGCTACATTTTGATCTGTAGGCAGCCACAAAAGAACTTTATGCTACCGTGCTGAAGCATCCAAGACCTCAAAACCCTCCCCTACAGTGACACACTTCCTGCAACAAAGCCACACCTACTCCAACAAGGCCACACCTCCTAATACTGCCCCTTCCTATAGGTCAAGCAGCAAACACACATGGAGGCCATTCCTATTCAAACCACATGTAGTTACAAGAAAATGTGAGTGCTGGAAACTGAACCCAGATCCTCTGCAAGAATAGTTAATTCTTTTACCTACTGAACCATCTTTCCAGTCCCAGGTTTTGCATGTTAATGTCTGATAAAATGTGGAATTGAGTTCAGCACACATGCTAATACTGTTCCTGCATTGCATTGATGTATTGGAGTAGCAGACGCGGCTCAGACTAAGGAAGACTCTGGGAGGGATGGTGGGAAGTGGATGATTTTAGTATTCACTAGTGACTGGCCGCAAAATTGAGAGAGTGATCAGAAAAGAAGGAGGATGTTTAGAGAAATAAGAAAGGGC
Organism: Sigmodon hispidus; assembly: GCA_004025045.1. Classification (NCBI taxonomy): domain Eukaryota; kingdom Metazoa; phylum Chordata; class Mammalia; order Rodentia; family Cricetidae; genus Sigmodon; species Sigmodon hispidus. Next base: position 65,934 of record PVIH01002974.1, read on the forward strand.
ATGAAAATGTGGAAGAAGCCATAGGCTGCAGTATAAATTTATTTATGTGTGTTTTGATCTTATGTGTGTCAGTGTTTTGGATGCATGATGTGTTTCTGTACCATGTGCAAACCTGTTGCCTACAGGATTCAAAAAGAGCATCAGATCCCTGAAGCTGGAGTTAGATGGTTGTGAGCCGTCATTCGGGTGCTGGGAACCACACTCACGTCCTTTGGAAGAGCAGCTAGCCATCCCTCTGGCTCCCAGTTATCTATGTTTATGACTCTATGTAACAAAAGCAAAGGCACAGCGCTGGGAGTTAATTAGACACTTTGTCATTGTGGGCTTATCAGTGGGGGCACCAATGGAACACTTTTCATTTTCTTGCTGTTTTCCAGTTCCAACTCCCTTCTTTAAAAGAAAAAAAAGAGGGGCTGGAGAGATGGCTCAGCGGTTAAGAGCATCCTCTGCTCTTCCAGAGGACCCGGGTTCGATTCCCAGCACCCACATGGCAGCTAACAACTGTTTGTAGTTCCAGTTCCAGGCAAACACCAAGGCAAATAAGTAAATAAATAATAAAGTTTAAAGAAAAGTTTACAATATTATATTAATTATATCTAATAATGGATTTATTGCAACATTTTCATACATGCGCATAGTGCATTTCGATCACATTCACCATCACCCTCTCTTGTCCTGTCTCATACCCACTGATGATGTCATCTTCCCTACCGGTCTTACTTTCTTGTGGTCATGTCTTCTTCCTTCTTTTCCAATGATCCATTGAATTTCACTGAATTTTTACATGAGCATAGATGAAAGGTTATTTACTAACCATTGGGTACACCCTTGGGGTACGGAAAGTCTATCTTCTCCCCCCAGAAATCTGTAGATCCTCAGGGAGGGCTGGGCCTCACAAGCTCCTCCCATTCCTATTCTTCCTCCTGACAGATCCTCATTGTGTAACCCGAGCTAGCTTCAAATTTTCAACCCTCTCTTCCACCACCACCACCACCACCCTTTATTTTTTCATCTTCTCTCTGTGCCCCATTTCCAGAAATCTCTTCAAGTCCCACAGTGCAAAGCAGTTCAGGAGACTCAGGCTAGAAAAGTGCCCTTTAAATTCTGAGCTACCCCTCCATCTGAGGGCTTCCTTGTCTTGAGGACAAGAAGAGGCACGTTCTCTGTGGAAGGAGAAACCCCAGGTGAGAGATTCCTTGGAAAGATAGGAGGATGTATTCTTTCTTCCACATAGGAGCCTTCCATATGCCCCCCCCTGACATACCACTCTAGTTAGGAGAAACATTGTTTTCTGGGGAGCAGGTAGACTGGCATATAGGAGGAAATTCTGTGCACAGAGAAGAAGGGTCAGAGAAGGGAGCTTTACGTAAACTATAAATTACTAGCATAGGGCTTCTTTTAAATGGCTAAAGACAATTTTCTGTTGAATTTGGATGTAGGTAAATGTTGCTTGGACTTTGTATCTCATGTTCCATCTTTAGCCTTCCACACCAGTCCTCTCTCCAGGATTGAGTATAGCAGCACAGCAATGAAGGTCCTCTGATGCGCCCCCAACAACACGTAACGGGTACCTACTCTGTGGATGACCTCACATGACGGCACATACCTCCCACAGAGCTTACAAGTCGGTAGAAGTTGCACACAAATGAAAAATCATTTTAAAATATCGCCATTGTGCTGTTTGGAGGAAGAACAGTGTTAAGGGACACGCAGGAGCTGAATCCAAGGACTAATGGAGAAGAAAGGGGCTTGGGAGCTCAGCCCCGCCCCTCTGTCTCCTCTCAGGCTGTGTGGTGATTGCTCCCCTTCCAGGGTGTTCCTAGTTTACAGTGCATTGTCTTCCCTAACTATTGAGCAGCTATTGAGTTAAATTCTTTTGAAGATTGGCCAGAGGGAGAAGAACCTGTTTGAAGACAGACTAAATTATGGCTTGAGTTCACTAATTTCAAGATTTAGATGGATGCTACTGTCACCTTAAGATCTCTGGGGTTTACTGTGCTCTTGTCACCATATACCTCTTAGACAGGGCCAGCTTATCATTATCTGGAACATACTAGGACTGGGCTTTTCCTCCACAGGGCAGACTAAAAGCAATCCCATCCACCCGCTTCTTCCAACACCCCCAGAAAGGTGCCGGGATCAAACTAGAGGTCTGTCAATTCTAGACAAATGCTCATTCCTACAGACCCTGAGGTCTGTACCTTCAGACCTGAAATTTCTAGTAGCATTATCAGTCTGGAAAAAAAATTGATATATGCCCAGTAGATATTCACTTGTGACATATCTGAATTACTGTTAGTTCTCTGCTAACACTAAACTTATTTTTTAATTTTTTTTTATTTTATGTGAATTGGTGTTTTGCCTGCATGTATAACTGTGTAAGGGTGTCAGATCTTGGAATTACAGATAGTTGTTAGCTGCCGTGTGGATGCTGGGAATCGAACTCAGGTCCTCTGGAAGAACAGTCAGTGCTCTTAACCGCTGAGCCATCTCTCCATCCCAAACTTATTTATATAGTAAGATGTACAGGCATAAAAATGGATGAGGGTCCAGGCAATGGTTGCCCATGCCTTCAATCCCAGCACTTGGAAGGAAGAGGCAGATGAATTAGAGACCAGCCTGATCTACAAAGTGAATTCCAGGACAACCAGAGTTGTTATACAGAGAAATTCTGTCTCGAAAAACCAAAAGATGGGGTGGGGAAGGAGGGAGGGATGAGGTCTGGAGAGATGGCTCAGTGGCTAAGAACACTGGCCGTTCTTCCAGCGGACCCAGGTTCAATTCCCAGCACCCACACGGCAGCTCACAACTCTGTAACATCAGTTCCAGAGGCCCTGAAACACTCAGGCCAATGTACAAAAAATACAATTCAATACATTTTTTAAAAAAAAGAAAGAAATGGATAAGGTGATATATAAAGTTCCAACACTTTCTGTCTGCCTTCCAAAAGGTAGAAGCATGACCCCCACCCACCCACACACACTTAGAGACCATTTTAGGGAATGTTAGTGTTGGGGAAGCAAAGATCTAGATGAGTGGATACAGATGGTGTGGGTGTCACCAGAAGGCAGGGGCTGGCTTCCTTGGTTTCCTTTCCTCTCTAATGTTAACAGACCATTCTGGAAAATCAGCTTGGCAGGGCTCAGGAATCTGAAAGGCACAACCTCTCGTTACAGCCTCTGCCCATAGCCTTCTTCTTGAACTCACCCCACCTCCCCTAGGGCTGCCGGGTTCCTTTCTAGCAAGTCATCTGGGTCCGGCTGCAGAGACTATAACATTCTGAGGTCCACTGGGCCGTCACACCTCGGGTAAATCTGCTAGTGCTTATTTAAGGTGTGAGTCTCACACTCTTGGAGGGAGGGGATGGGGTACATGTGCACAGCCTGATTCAAACAGCTAGAAAGAGGGTAGCTGCCCTGGGTGTAGACCAGTTCGAGCAGTGTGGGCCAGGCCAGTGGCTTCATTAGAGAAATTCCTAATGCTTGGCGTAGGAGTGAGGAAGGTTCCTGTAACATCTAGAGAATGAGAAGATTGGAGAATGCAGGAGGGTGAAGGTGCCCTTGCGTCCCAAAAGGGAAGGTTGCTGGTACCCTGGAAAGTCCCTGTTTGGTTTAAGTTTCATGCCTAGGACTGAATTAGGCCAGGAGAGCTGTCCCTACCCAACCGCACATTCTGCCAACCAGCCCCTCCTCGGGGCTGAGCATCTGAGGTTGGACACCATGAACCAGGCAGGGGTTAGACCTTTAACAGGAGACTACAGCGAGTCTCCTGGACATGAGAGCTTCCTTGCCTTCTCTCCTCCCCAGCCTTGGCACCTCTGTGCCTCGGGACTCAGTAGCCCAGCAGCAACTCTTCCAAGCATCACATGTTCTTGAGTCTGGTTTGCCTTTTTTGTCTAATCGGTGTGTGGATATCTGAAATCTGCCTCCTATTCTTTCTTCCTCTCAATTACATTCCAGCCTTTAATTTGAGGGGAGTGGAGTTGTTGTTGGTTGGTTGGTTGGCCTTGTATTCACAGTGATCCTCCTGCCTCGACCTCTCAAATGTTGTAATGATAAGCATTCCCCATTCTTGGCTCCTACTGTGATTTTTCTCTTTTCTTTTTAAATTTATTTTATGTGTATGAATGTTTTGCCAGCATGTGTGTCTATATACCATATTCATATCCAGTGCCAGAGAAGATCAGAAGAAGCCATCAGATCCCCCGGAACTGGAGCTACAGCTGGCTGTGAGCCACCTTACATGTTCTGGGAACTAAACCCAGATCCTCAGCAAGAGCAGCAAGGGCTCTTAACTGCTGAACCATATCTCCAGCCCTTTCTTTTTTTCCCTTTTGAGACAGGGTCTCATGTAGGTAGACTGGCCTCACACCTGCTCTCTATCTGTGGATGACCTTGAACTTCTTCCGGTCCTTCTATCTCCACCTCCTAAGTGCTGGGATAAACAACATCGTACTGCCTTCCTTGTTTTATATGGTGCTGGGGACTGAACCCACAGCTTTGGCCAACTGCCCTACCCACTGAGCTATCTTCCCCGTTCCTCCTGCTTTGACCTTTAACCTTTCAGATGTGTCAGACTGAGCCTTCAGTAAGGGGGAAAGAAAATGAGTGTTCCTCCTTGGCCGAGGCAGACAGTTGCATCTACCCTAAGAAGTAGGGCTTTCTCTCTCTTTATTTAGCTCAAAGGTGTGAGCACTGGGACTAGGACATTGGTTAGAAGGAAGGATGCGCATGCAGTGTGGGAAGGTGATGGCAGAGGATGTGGAGGGGATGCTCTGGGGCACTTCCTCTTCCCTCTGTCAGCTGGGATGGAGTAGGGTGAGGAAGCAGTGAAGAGGGACCCTGGGGAAGTTGCCACTCTGGAGGTAACCTAGTTGTCTGCTTCAGGGTCCTCTTTTTTTGTCTGTTTGTTTTTGTTTTTCAAGACAGTTTCTCTGTGTAGCCTTGGCTATCCTGGAACTCATTCTGGAGACCAGGTTGGCCTTGAACTCAGAGATCTGCCTCCTGAGTACTGGGACTCCATCTCAGGGCTAGGAGTCCAGGACATCGAGTCTCCTGGTTGTGTTTGAGTTGAGGCGGAGGTGTTGAAACAGGAAAGGTGTTGCATACTGATTGAAAGCACAGCATTTGGCTGGAGCAGGAACTGGCTCTGCCCCACAGACCCTCTATCTTAAGCTACTCCTTTCCTTAGAAGACTATCCAGTATTTTAAGAAGGACTTGAAGATACATTTTGATTTTAGAGGTGAGAACTGAGATATAACCAAGGTTGTCTGTAAGACAGGCAAGCTCTCTTCCGTTTTACATACCCAGATCTTGAAGTGTACCCAATGTCTGTTCTCAGGTACCAAAAGATGACTGCCTTCAGTCAGCCTCAAGAACTCCTCCCTTGCACTATCTGTTAGGGAGAGGATTTTCTTCCATCTCCTTTGGCAGGATATCATAATTCAAACAGCTGGGAAGTCCCTCATGATGTCTGACCTAGACCCACCCTTTCTGGAGCTGAGCCTGCTCTGATAAGAGGCATCTCTTCCCACACCGTCTTTGGCTGTAAACTGGAGACTAACCCAGACCCTTTCCAGCTGGAGTCACATCACTTCAGGCTGGGCACCCCTCCTCCTGGCCTGGGTCCTACATAGGCTTGGAGATGGTACAATGCTCTTTGTTGCTGACTGGCCTGTGTATCTGGGCAGGGACCCTACCCCTCCCAGCGTGGGTGTGGGCAATGACTTCACAGACACATTCTGTTTGCCTCTCCCAGTTCATGTGTTCAGTCTGGTTCTAAGGGCTAGAAGCACTCTTGGTTTGGGTGGGGCTGTCTCTCTCATTTTCTCAGAGACAAATATTCCTCGTGAATTTCTTGGGGAACCCCTTTTCCTGTGTTTTCTGTGTGGCCTCCTTGCCAAATCCTCCTTCCCCTCTCCAGGGGAAGTATTTGAGAAGCCACTTTGGAGATCAGGGCCCAAAACAGATTTCTGAGCTGAACAACTATTCATGTGAAGTTACAGCTGCTGAGATCAGGGCTGGGAAACCTCTCCGGGGCGGAAAGAAAGGAGTGGAAAGCCCAAAATTGGGAATTGGCAGAGCTCCCAGTCCCACATGGCCTTCCTGTGCAGGGCCACATGTCAGAGAGGATTCCCAGGCTAACATCCAGGGCCCGCCCTGCCCTCCTGCGGAGCACTCTGGGAACCCGCACAGCCGCTTGACTTCTTAAGGGAGCTATTGTACAGTCTGTGTGAGGGAAGGTGGGGCAGGCAGATGAGTAGAAAATAGTTAATGGATGTGAGGCAGGCAAAATGGTTCAGTGAGTAAGGGTGCCTGCGGCCAAGGCTCATGGCTGGAGTTTGATCCCCCAGACCTACGTAGTGGAAGAGAGAAGCAACCAAGCATGCATGGCGCACGCATGCACGCACGCACGCACATACGCACGCAAACGTGCACGCACGCATGCATGCATGCATGCATGCACTCGTATAAGTTTGAAAGAAGAAGGCAAGAGGGAGCAAAGGCGTGCCTTTAAGGGAACATCTAGGTGAGGCCAAGTTTTACCTTTTATATTATCTAGGATGTATTTTGTTTCATTTGCTTAAGTCTAAAAAAGGCCATAGAAGCCTTTTAGTGAGCACATGCTTTATAGGATAGGCCATGATGATAAAGCCAAAGACAGGAAAAAAGCAGAAACCAGCCCCTCCTATCATAACCCATAGGGGCAGTGCTGGCCTGCTTAGAGGTACAGAGGTAACAGTGTATGGGCCAACCCTCTGACATAAGAAACAAGGTAGCCACCTGCCCATTTGCTGACAGTGTTGAAACCTGGGCAGTCCCAGCAGACCAAGGTAAATACATCGTCAGTCACAATAGAATAGAGTGAGCTCTACTTCTGTCATGTCCCAGGACCCTTTGGGGATCGATTGGCATCCAGCTGCCTCCTGTGGGTGATACAGACCCTGCCCCTGCCAACACAAGGATCTCATCACCTCTTGAAGCCTCAGCTATCTGGCATGTCAAATGGCGTTCATAATAACTGCCTCTACTGACTTGATATTTGAATGAGAAGCAAAGAATGCCTGGCGAGATGCCTGTCACACAGCAACCACTTAAATGTTAGCAACTTTGTTCGTTACTCATCCACTCGGTTCATTCGGCAGGCTTGAGTGTGTGTGTTTGTGCCGGGTGCTGCTATAGGCCTCAAGAACAAAGACAACA
>PVIH01002974.1:73236-172718 GCA_004025045.1 Sigmodon hispidus
GGGGGGGGGGGGGGGGGGGGGGGGGGGGGGGGTAGTGAGCCAGAGCTCTGTGAAGACTAGCTCTGTGAAGACTGAGAAATAGGAAGAGATAAATGCTGAAGGTTCCTCGGGGGCCCTGGAGGCCATCGAAGATCTTAGTACCCAGTTGCATTCCTCGGAATAGTCACATAGGATTTGTGGAAGATGAGTGTTATGCACTGCCTCCCGTATTTAAAAAGGTCTCTGTGACGCAGGCTGAGAATGGAAGGGAGCACAGGACACCAGTGATCATTAGGTATTGATACAGGAGGCTGCTGACAGGGTAAATGGTCACTCTGCCCAGACACACTGAAGTAGATTGCTCAGGCAGACTCACTTGGGGGAATGTTACTAGGCTATTGGGGTGTCCCTTAAAATGATCTTTAGTAGCTCTTTAGGTTTTTAAGGATCAGGTTTTATAGCACAGGCTGACCTTGAACTGCTTTAGCCTCTTGACTGTTGGGAATACAGGCCTGAGTCATGACCTTTAACACCTTGGTAACAAATCCCTTACCAAAAAAAGGAAGGTAGGACATTCCTCCCCAGAGTGTTGTGAATCCCACATCTTTGCAGTACACCCCAGTAGATTCACAAAATACCTGAATTTCTGTCTCCTTCAAGCTAATCTGTCCATCTAGAGCAGTAATCCCAAAATGGCATAGCCCTGCCCTTTCTGGTCCCCTAGGGCAAGGACCAGTAAGCCCTGCCTCCTGGCCACCCTACCCCTGGCTGCCTGGGGATCCAGATGCCCTGCCCAGAACAGTCTTTTCCCAGGCCCGTCCCTGCCTTTCTGACTGGGAACCTGACTTCCCAGGGCAGGGCAGGGGACATCTGGAAAGAGGCTCCACTGGGCTTCTAGTGCTTTGAAGTGGGCCTTGCTCTCCTGTGGAGCCCAGCTAGCCGCTCAACTGAAGAGAGAGATTTAATGGTGGGTGATGGGCCCTGGATTTCAGTCTTAGGCACGTGTCCCCAAACAGTTCCCTGCCCCTTGCCTCCTAATAAATGAAAATGGCTTGCCTTCATGCCCTCCAGTCTCTTACTGCACAAAATGATACCAAATCATGCCATCCTGGCCAACTTTACCTCCAGCCTGTTTCCGACTCCCCATCAGAACCAGAGGGCTTTCCACTTGAGCTGCTGCGATTTTGTGAGCATGGGAAATGGTAGCTGCCTCCCACTCTGCAGGCAGTGTTCCCTGTGTGCTTGTTTGCCCGTTTCCAAGATCCTTTGCTGCCTTGAGGTCTTCGGTTTGGCTTCTTCCTTCTGGCACACTGCCCTATGCTGTTTGTTCGGTGGAAAAGAAGGATGTGTTGGCCCTCATACAGAGCCTGTTCTTTTCTTCACTATCGGAAGGCCTCCATGATGACAGAGTGCAGAGTCCTTGACATCCTGGACTCCCATTCTGTCCCAGCTCCTTCTAGGTACCCCCATTTCCTTGCTTTGTGTGACCTTCAGTGAAGTATCTTCTGGCCCTGAATCTGAGCTTCCTCAGCAGCTGGCTTGTTTTCTCAAAACAAAGATTGCCCCACCCTACCTGTGGGGGAACCCATCAAACAGGCTGCCAGCAGCATTCAGTGTGCCAAAGCCCAAGCCCAAGCCCCCCCCCCAACAAAGTAATTTCCTGCAATATGTAAACAATTAAATGATTGCCAACTGGTGTTTCCTTCAGGGTAAGGTTTCCCTCCACCTGCAACCCCTCTAGGACCTAGAAGAGGGGCCAAAATTCTTGGGAAGCTACTGAGTATAATTCTGCCTCCCCACCCCAACCCTGGGAATGTGTGGGGTGTGTGTGTGTGGTGTGCAGTTACAGGTTCTGATTGTCAAGAACTGTGTAGTATCTGGAAACTTCATGGCCTTGCTTGGTTCTTATTTAGCCTGAGCCATAATACTTTGTCTGGTTCACGCTAACAGTAAGTAGCGATTTTGTGAGCATGGGAAATGGTAGCTGCCTCCCACTCTGCAGGCAGGTTCTAATAGACAGGAAAGCAGGAGTGATGCTTTGCCTTGAGGGTTCTACCTCAGTGATCTACAGCTCCTTCCTCTTGGGATGAAGACACACGGATAGCCTCTGCTTCCACCTTGCATGACCTGGAACAGGTGGCTGGTTCTTTCTGGCCCTCACGTGCAAACCGGCATGTTAAGTCAACACCAGAATTTGTATGCCTCCGTGAGAAGAGTTCTGTACCTGCTGAGAACGTTCTAGGGCTTCTCTTCCTAGAGCCCCTGAGGAACAGAAATCTACTTAGCCTGGTCACCAGAAGCAAAAGGCCCTCATCCTGAGGCCATCTTTTCACCTTTTACTCGTTTTTAAACTTTTAAAGATTCAGTACTCCCCAAGTCCTGAGCAAACTGGAATGGTTGGCCACATTTCACTCACCCTCAGGTCTCCTAACTGGATAAGAAGTCTTTTTTTATTTTTGTTTTTTAGTTCATGTCTTTTACTAACCCATACACAGTCTTCTGGTTTGTAAATCAGACAATACCTGGTACTCTGACATCTGTCAAAGAAACAGACATTAAAATACCCCTCTGAAGGGCCGTCTTAATGAAGGTGACTTATTTTGCCATTTCAGCCATTTCATAGTATCTCAAGTTGTCCAATTTAAACTTTTTTCTCTTCTGCTTCTTGAGGGTACTTTTAGACACCCTCTCTACACTCCCCCACCCTCCCAGTTTCTTGGTACCACAAAGTCTCAACACAAGATCAAGTGTTGGCTCTTTTGGAGTGAGTGTTGGATTCAAGGTGTGAATATCTTCAGTTTTGGTTTTGATTTTTGATGTTTTTTCAGCAGAGATCTACCTTTGCCGATTAGGAATTCCTTCCTTATGCTAGATTCTGGCTTTTGCATTTTTGTGATGTCTGAGGATAGATAGGTAGATAAGTAGATAGATAGGTAGATAGATAAGTAGGTAGATAGATAGGTAGATAAGTAGGTAGGTAGATAGATAGATAGATAGATAGATAGGTAGGTAGATAGATAGATAGATAGATAGATAGATAGGCAGATAGATAGGTAGGTAGATAGATAGATAGGTAGGTAGATGGATAGGTAGGTAGATGGATAGATAGATAGATGATAGATAGGTAGATAGATAGGTAGGTAGATAGATAGGTAGGTAGATGGATAGATAGATAGATGATAGATAGGTAGATAGATAGGTAGGTAGATAGATAGGTAGGTAGATGGATAGATAGATAGATAGATGATAGATAGGTAGATAGATAGGTAGGTAGATAGTTAGGTAGGTAGATAAGTAGATAGATAGATAGATAGACAGATAAGTAGATAGATAGATAGGCAGATAGATAGATAGATAGATAGATAGATAGGCAGATAGATAGATAGATAGATAGATAGATAGATAGATAGATAGATAGATAGGTAGGTAGATAGATAGGTAGGTAGATAAGTAGATAGATAGATAGATAGATAGATAGATAGATAGATGCCTTTGGCTTGACTTCTGGTACCATCTACCACCCACTCTCTCCTGCCTCCTTCTCAGGTCTGTCTGGGAACCCTGTAGATCTGGAGAAACGTAGACTTGTTTTTGGACAGAACGTGATACCTCCGAAAAGGCCTAAGACTTTCTTAGAATTAGTGTGGGAAGCCCTGCAGGATGTCACTCTCATCATCCTGGAGATCGCAGCCATCATCTCCCTGGTCCTGTCCTTCTATCGACCCCCGGGCGGAGACAATGAATGTAAGTGTCAAAGTTGTTCCACGTGGCTGGCCGGGGTCCACCCTACACCGCCAACCACACTCAATACCAGCGGCTGACAGGTTGTAGTTGAGTGTTCTTGTTACCCTGCAGGCTGTGCAAAGGAGAGCAGCCATCAGCTTCTAACCATCCCCTTCCCCTACCAAATTTTTCCTCAGAATGCCACCCATCCTGGGTCCTTACCTCTGCTTCTCAGTGTGCTCTGACCGTAGTGCTTGGCATTGTGGGAAATAGCAGTGAGTCCTGACTGAGCTTCATGTGACTTGCTTACATCAGCATATTTTGTGCCATTTAGTAATTAATACAAATAGATCTGGTGATGGTGAGATACCAGCCCATCTTGCTGTCCTCTGATTCCTTGGAGGGTAGCTCTTCCACTTCAGAGTTTTCTATTGCTCTTTTTCCATGACCTTTCATTTTGTGGGGGCTGTGGAAGTATACCAGCCTCGTTTCAATGACACTTTCTCCCTTCCCCGGATAGTGTGTGGTCAGGCTTCAAGTGGCCCAGATGAAGAGGAGGAAGCAGAAACCGGTTGGATTGAGGGGGCAGCCATCCTTACCTCAGTGATCATCGTGGTACTGGTGACGGCTTTCAATGATTGGAGCAAAGAAAAGCAGTTCCGGGGGCTGCAGAGTCGCATTGAACTCGAGCAAAAATTCTGCATCATCCGGAATGGTCAGCTCATCCAACTCCCAGTGGCTGAGATTGTGGTGGGAGATATTGCCCAGGTCAAATACGGTGAGAGCACCATGTTTCCCTGGCCTGTACCCACCCCAAGCACATTTGAGAAGTAAGTCCATTGACATGAGGGGCTAGGAGTTTCTGAAACTGCCCTCAAAGTAACCCCCCAGCTTGTGCTAACTGGTGGCTCACAACCATCTGTCTTGAGATCTGGTGCCGTCTTCTGGCACACAGGCATAGTGGAGGCAGAATGTTGTATACATAATAAATAAATCTTTAAAAAAAAAGAGAAAGAGAGAGAGAGAGGGAGAGAGAATTTAATGAGGTTATAGGGAGGAATTCTGGAGAAAGCCATAGCCAAAACTCTACCAAGAGATTGTCACACTTGTGCCCTGTATGGCTTAGGAGTAAAGGTATATAAATTTAGGCCACAGGAAGGTGTCAGTTTGAGATATGTGTGACCCTAGGGAACCTGCTCTGGGCCATTTGCAGAGTAGGCAAGCCCTCTCCCGATGAGCCCTGATGCATCTCTAGAGTTACTGTTAGAAGCTCCTCAGCTCCTCATGGGGCCATCCTGAGGAGCTTCTGTTGCTTTTGTCAGGAAAGCAGCAGGAGTTGGCTCTTACCTGCCTGGCCTTATTGTCACCTTCCTCCCTGTGCACCAGGTGACCTGCTGCCTGCAGATGGAATTCTAATTCAGGGGAATGACCTGAAGATTGACGAGAGCTCTCTGACAGGAGAATCAGATCATGTCAAGAAGTCTCTGGACAAAGACCCCATGTTGCTCTCAGGTACAGCCTCTGGTTGCCCAGGTTACCATTCCATAGCCCCTAGATCGTCAGGCCATGGGTTCTGGGCTCTATTCCCTCTATTAGCTCCATCCTTTCTTCTTCTCTTGGGTTCAGATAGAGTAGAAAGATGTGGGTGGTCCTGATGCAGGGATGTCAGTAACCTGAAAGAAGTTGTTCATAAAGTAAGTGTTGGGGCTGGAGAGATGGCTCAGCAGTTAAGAGCACCGTCTGCTCTTCCAGAGGACCCGGGTTCGATTCCCAGCACCCACGTGGCAGCTAACAACTGTCTGTAGTTCCAGTTCCAGGCAAACACCAAGGCAAATAAATAAATAAAAGTGTTAAAAAGAAAAAAAGAAAGAAAAAAATCTCTCAATTTAAAAAAAATAAAAATAAAAAAATAAAATGTTATAGGTGTTCTGCTGTTTGGGAAGATGTCATGAAGTTAATATATTAACTTAACCTCTGCACGCTTGGTCTAAATGGGCTCATCTCTTACTGTCTTCTAAATAGATTACCATCCATAAAGGGAAGGGAGCACTGTGCTTCTACGGTTGTATTTCTCACCAAATCGCAGCCAGGAATACCAAATAGCCCTTGTTGCCATCTTCTCACTTCCCTTTTGTAGGGACCCATGTGATGGAAGGTTCCGGCAGGATGGTAGTGACTGCTGTGGGGATCAACTCCCAGACTGGAATCATCTTCACCCTCTTAGGGGCCAGTGAGGAAGATGAGGAGGAAAAGAAGAAGAAAGGTAAGGGGCATGTCGAATGAAAATGAAATTCTCTTTCATCTCTGTGAGTGAACTAGAGGTCAGAGAACAGATCCGGATGGAAAACCTATCTGAAAAGTCTGCTGGGATGAAGTGATGGATATCCGGACTCCTTGCCAGGATGCAGCTGTCCCTTGTGAGGCTGGAGAACTCCGTGGTTTAAGTGCACTTGCTATTCTTGCAAAGGACCTGGGTTTGGTTTTCAGCAGCCACATAGCTGCTAATAACCATCTATAACTCTAGCTCCAGGGCATCCTATGCTCTCTTCTGGCCTGTGTGGACACCAGGCACATACACACACACACACACACACACACACACACACACACACACACACACACACTGAGGAGCTCTGATGTAAACACTGAATTCTGGCTCACGTCCCTCAAGTCAGAACGTGTTCGAACCTTAGTTCCTGTGTCTCTGGTAGGTTGTGAGGGGTTGGGTTAGCTGTGCCCTGGATGAGCTGGAAGGTGCTCCAGCCAAAATTTCCCATGTCCTCCTCCTCCTCCTCTTTCCTTACTCTCTTCCTCATGGATTAAGGAGTAAATGAGCCATCACAGCCGAGAAAAAGGTGACTTGAAGAAAACATGGCTCCCACTGAGACTGTGGGCTCTCCAGGAGAATAGCACCACGGAAGAGTGGGACCGGAAAGGCAGTTAGACTGGTCTTGGCCACTCTCTTGTTCCCAGTGTAGGAATAACAGGAGAAAGAGACCCAGGTGTTAATGCCAAACTCACACCCTTTTCTGAGCATTCCTTCTTGTGGGGGTGGGGGTTAGTTTCTACCACTTGCCCAGGATCATCTTAGGTTCTTAGTAGAGAGCAGTTTATGAATAAAAAAACCGATCTCTCAGAACCCAGCTATTCATTTCCATGGCTACCCTCAGACGAACACTTAGGAGGCTTGTCTGGTGCTGTTGAATTGACCCAGAGGTGCCTTTTAGGGCCTTTCCGTAGATGGACCATTTCCTGCCTCTCTCTCCCAAACTCCCATCCATTTTGACTGGAGCCAAGTGCATCCTCCCTCCCAGCAGCCAGAGCAGCTCAGGCGTGACCATATGTGCGCATGTCTGAGCACTCAGCTTCCATCCCAAGATTTCCTTAGGGTTGACAGGAAAGGTGAATGAACAGAGATGTGAGCTTCCTTTACATGTATCTCCCTGCCCTACAGCCCACCTCCTTCGCTGTAGCCCTTCTGTGCCGAGAGAGGGCCGGCCGACAAAGTGGTTATCTGATCATCTCTTCCTAGGCACTTTGGGTCTCCACCCCACTTTTCTCTTTCTTGTTCAAACAGGTAAAAAACAAGGAATCTCTGAAAATCGCAACAAAGGTAACCTCTCCACCCACTCATGTGCCATCTCTACCTGCCCACGCTCCAATCAGACCTTTCCAGGCCATCTGTCTCCCTGCCTTCTCCATAATCTGTTACCTGCTGCTGTGGTCCAGTACCTCATCCTGAGGACGGTGCAGAGATCCGGGGGTGGGCTCAAGGCAGAACAGCAGCACCCTCTGCTGTTGGCTTGAGGAAGCGCATGTCCAGAATTCTTCCGGTGTGGGACACCGACCTGCTCTTCCCAGAGTGCTGAGCTCTGCTTCACTGTCCACACGGCCAGTTCTGGGTTGAAAGTCGTGGTGGGGGACATTGGCCGGGCAGTCCCTGCACCCTCCTCTGCTAGCTGCCTCATCGGTGTCTTCTGGTCTGTTTTTCTTCTCTGCTCGTCTGCTCAGAGGCTTTCGGGAGAATCTTCTCTCGGCCTCTTGGCCCACTTCTTTCTTTGTTTCTTTCTCGCCACAGTCTGTTTTGTTCCTCCTGGTATGGTTTGTGTTTCTCTTGGTGGCTGTGTCTACATCCCATCTCTGTCTTGTTTGTGCATCTGACAGAAGAGACTGTGTCTCAAGAGGGACTTCCTAAGCAAACAGTGATGCTGGAGGGATGCTGGGGACCAACAAGAAATAGTCTGGAGGCAGTTTCTAGCGTTTTTTTTTTTTTTTTTTTTTCTTGTTACACACATCATAAGACTCTTTAGAAATAAAATCACCGTATCAGAGCACCAGAGCTTAAGTAGGGAAACCTTGAATTTCGGGTCTCTTGACTCTTCTTCGAAAAAGGAAATGAATGGGTTTAGTGTCTCTGTACATCTCTGCTTCCCTCTACTCTAAGTTTCTATGGCAGCTCCTTTTCTTTCCCCCTGGAATCAGCTCGGGTCCTGCTGTGTGCCTACTTCATTCCCTTGTCCTTCAACTTATATAAGAAGTAGCTGAAGAGTAACTTTGGTCTTGCGGGGAGGGTCTATGTTTCTTCCCTGATTGAGGGGAGAGGGCTTTTTAGCAGAATATGCTAGGACCCTTACACTCTAACATCTGCTAGACTTTCCCTTTGGTCCCTTCCTACAGTAAACATTCACTGTTTTAAGCTCTGGATCCCAGAAAGGATGCTTGTGGTGATGGCCTCAGTATTGTAATTAATCCCCTTGTTGCTATATACCTGGCATGTGGCTCTGAGGAGTGCCAGGAGGTTGTCATGAAGAGGAAATCCAGACCTGAAAGGCATCCTCCACTTCGTCTCCAGTTGTTAGATTTGTCCCACAGGCCCTAGTGGAGTCCTGCATCTGACATCTAGTAAGGAGTACTCAGAACCGAGGTCAGGGGCCTAAGGGACATTCCCGAAAGAAGACAGAAGGGCATCTTGCCTTCTACCTGCCTGTCAATCACTACTACTTCCTTGTCTGCTCATCTGTCCCATTTGTGTGTCTACCCTAGCAAAGACCCAAGATGGAGTGGCCTTGGAAATCCAGCCACTCAACAGCCAGGAGTGTCTGGACAGTGAGGAAAAGGAGAAGAAAATAAGCAGGATCCCCAAGAAGGAGAAGTCGGTGCTGCAGGGCAAACTGACCCGGCTGGCTGTGCAGATTGGGAAGGCGGGTGAGTAGATAAGCCCTCCTCCCATGGTGGATTCCAAGTGCTGCCCTGTGTGCTGGCTACAACCATCTCCTTCCCCACACTAAGCAGGACTGACAGGAAGAAGCTGACACTTCCGGGTAGCTCCTTAGGGTCCAGATAGCTGTATCTTTGCCCGGGAGATATTTCTTCCTATGTATAAAAGTTAATAACCCCGAAAGTCTCCTTCATCTAGACAGCAAGGGAGGATCATCCTGGCATGAGAGACTCTTGTCTGTCCTGTAATTCCTCAAGGACAGAGGAGGCTGCGCTTAGCTGGAGGCTGTCCCCCCCCCCCATGGTGATAGAATCTCCTGGCCCAGCATGGAGCATTGATACACAGTAAAGACTGGAAGACAAGAGGAAATGAGACATGTTGTTCAGAAGAAGGGTCCTGTAGCTAGGATGACAAGTGGTTTCTCCATCATCCACCTTCCTGCCATCTTGTGGCCTGGGGGTGGGGGGAGCAGCAGGAAGAAGGATAACTCCTCTGTGCAATGTCCCCCAAGGTGTGGTCCTCCAATGAGCATTCTGTGACCTCAGGCTTCCGCCTGCCTCTGTCATACTCATCATGCCTCTCTGGGCACAGTTCTCCAGATGTCCGTCCTTACTACAGTGCAGCCTGCCTTCAGGAAGTCTATGGCAGGGCCTGAGTCTGCAAGGGTCTGTGCTGGAATCTCTACAGCTACCTAGAGATTGACCTCAGGTTTCCTGTGCTTTGATTCCTATGTCAAGCTAGGTCAGGATTTGGGTGAAATGAGCAAAATACACACACACACACACACACACACACACACACAGGTGAGGGGAGGAGAGAGAGAGAGAGAGAGAGAGAGAGAGAGAATCCCTAAATTTTGTACCATGAGTGCCTTGCTTCCTTACTCTTGTCCTTGCCTTAATCAAGTCAGAACCAAACTAACTTACTTGCACTAATATCATCCCCCATGGCCTTGCTGTGAGGGTCCTGAAGCATTGGGGCCAGACTGTGACTTCAGCAAGAGGGTTTCCCAGGCACTGTACCACTGATGAGCACATACTGATCCTCGACCCTCAGTGTAATGGTCCAATTCCCACCACCCTCATATGTGAGGTGACCAGTTATCCCAGTTGGTTGAAACTTTCTCAGTTTTCTCACTGAAAGTCCCAGAAATTGTTGAATCCCAGGCAAGTGAGGCTGTCCACCCTACCAGTGTCCTATATTAGAAACCTCACAGACCCTTGGCTTTCTCTTCTTTGAAGCCGGAGAGTTTCTAGTGATCTCTATCCTGGGGCCATTGTGAAGTGGTTATGAAGGCTTGGCTGACGTAGGGCAGGCTCTACACTATCATTGTCATCTTCATAATGTGCCACAATAGGAGAAACCAAGTAGGCGATATGTTAGCACTGTGGGGACATCCTGTAAGCAGGGTGTGGGGCATTCACAGAGCAGTGGAGGGAAAGACAGAGCCCATGAACAGCTAAGTGACAGATGCAGTTGCTGCTCAGTAAGCCATGGCATGCAATCACAACCACCAGGTACTAATAAGGCAGTGGCAGCCAGCCCACACATGGAGCTGATACATAGTCCCCTTTAGAAGTTGCAGTTTATTAGGAGGAAGGGCCTCAAGGCCATGATCCAGTGAGAGAAAGAGCATTAGACACAACCTCTGAACAAATCTCAGAATCAATGGAAAAGCCAACCTTGCAAGTTTAGAGGTCATGGCAGGAAGTTTCACACTACAGAACTTTGTTCCATGTAGTGTACGTGATGAAGAGCCAGGCACCATAACTGAGAGCAACAAGTCACAGCACAGTCTGCTTCTTAATTCTCTGCCCAGGGTAGGGTGGGGGTGGGATGGGAGCTGGTTCTCTGTAAGGAGGGGTGACCTGGTCCCTTCAGCCTGTGGGATCTGACTGTTTAAAAGTAAGCACCATCTTTTAGGAAGAAGCCCCCGTTCTAGCATACTATACTCTCCTTTTTTGGTTTGGTTTGGTTTGGGGAGTGGGTTGTGGATCAGGCTGGCCTGACCTCTTGATCTTCCTGCCTGATCTCTCAAGTACAGAGATTATAGGTGTGTGCCATCATACCCAGCTGGCCTCTTATTTATGGATGAGGAATTTAAACTAGGATTTCAACCTATAGAGACTTAACAACTAATTCAAGAGTATGAGTCAGGCTGCTGATATGAGTGAATATGTTTTTAGAGCCTTTGTTTTGTTAAAACACACACACACACACAAAAAACAAAACAAACAAATACACAAAAGCTTACAACCTCTATCATTATATACAAGCAACAGAGAATAAAAGATTTTAATATAACTTTCTAAAGTTTATGGTTTTAAAAACTATAGAAAGCTCCAACTGTAACTCTCGGGAGAGCAGGCCCTGCACCTCACCCTGACAGCACAGTAGAGCCAACCTTGTTGATGGAGATGTGGACGAGCCAACCCCCAAAGTTGTGAGCATGGAAGAGGTGTCCCCACTACTCATCTATCATGTGGCAGTGTGGGTGGGGGAGAGATGCACCTCCTTACCCCTTGCCCCTTACTGCCTGACACGGATGAACAAGCTGACCCTCCTCTTTACCAGCTGTAGCACTTGGAAAAGCAGACCCTGGGCAGCATAGTAAAGCTAACCCTGTTAACAAAGGTGTAGGTGAGCCAGCCCCAAAGTTGTGAGCATGAAAGAGTTATCCCTATTACTCATCTGTTATGTGGCGGCACGGGCTGGGGAGTGATGCCCTCTCTTCCTTGCCCATTAATGTCTGAGGCAGATGGAAGAGAAGAGTGGGAAAGCTGTCCCCGCCCCTCAGAAGCTGCAGGACTCAGGAGATTGGCCCCTGCACCTCACCTAGACAACACAGGAGAGTTTCCTCCAAAGGTGTAGGTGTGGGAGAAACGATCCTGAGGATGTGAAAGCAGGAGAATTGACCCTATCCTTTGCTCATCTCTGCAAGGAGTGAACTAGCCAGAGCAATGCTGGAGAGCTCACTCTTGTGCTGACAACAAGGGAGAGCTGGTAGGCTGACGATTCCTACAACTACCCAGGCCCAGAATCAGGGTTGTGTTGACCCACCCCAACATCCACCCCATCAATGATCTGCTGGAGCACAGGTGGTGGTGAGTGGTCTGTCATGTGGACCCAGGGCTGCAGGATCTCTGTGACACACGCCAGCAACAGGATCTCTAGGGAGAGTCCCAGTGGGGGCCCAGCATCGATGGTGCAGCAGAGACCAGGGGCCTTGAGCCAGACCAATGATCCTTTGCAATGAATGCCTGCATGTAAAGTTCTATGGATAAAAGGTTTACTGCATGACTCACTGTCACATTGCAACTTCCATGATGAGCTTTTACCTTCCTCTTTAAAAAATTTTTCTCTTATATTTTATTTTGGGCTGAAGAGATGGCTCAGTGGTTAAGAGCTGTTCTTACAGGGGACCAGGGTTCAATCCCCAGCACCCACATGGCAGCTCACAACTGTCAGTAACACCAGTTCCAGGGGATCTGGCATCCTCACATACATGTAGGCAAAACACCAGTACACATAAACTAAAAAGAAATTTTTAAAAATTTCGTTTATTTTGTAGGGGAGGGAGATGGGTGGGATTGGGAGGCATGGTATGAAAGACACAAAGAATAAATAAAAAGAAAATTCATTTAAAAAAAAAAAACTATAGAAAAGGTATGGCAGGCTAACCCCTGTTCCTGTGCTTTGTCCTGGACAGGTCTGATCATGTCTGCGCTCACAGTTATCATCTTGATTCTATACTTTGTGGTTGACAATTTCATAATACAGCACAGAACATGGCTGCCTGAGTGTACTCCCGTCTACATCCAGTATTTTGTTAAGTTCTTCATCATCGGTGTCACTGTATTGGTAGTGGCTGTGCCAGAGGGGCTACCACTGGCTGTCACCATCTCACTGGCCTACTCTGTGAAGGTAAGACTGGAAAAACAGTATGTGTCCCTCAAGGGCAGAGACAGAAAGGGAAAGTCCATGTGCCCTTTAGCTAAAGGCTAAGCTGTTGTGTCCCACCACTTTGGGTGGTCCCCCAAGAGCAGAAGTCCCTAGCTCTAGGAAATGACGGTTGTTGAAATGGATCAGTAGACTCCTAAAGCCTCACAGAAACAGTAGCCTGCATTTCTGGGTAGGACCAGAAAACCAAGAGAGAGGCGTTAGCTAGGACTCAGCCTTTGACCTATGTTTTAGGCACTCTGTTAGTCCTCTTTCAACTCCTTTCTCTTTTCTTTTGTAGAAAATGATGAGAGACAACAACCTGGTACGGCACTTGGATGCTTGTGAGACCATGGGCAATGCCACAGCCATTTGCTCTGATAAGACAGGAACCCTGACCATGAACCGCATGACGGTGGTTCAGGCTTACATTGGGGGCATTCATTACCGTCAAATCCCAGGCCCTGATGTCTTCCTGCCCAAGGTTCTGGACCTCATAGTCAATGGCATTTCTATTAACTGTGCTTATACTTCTAAGATTCTGGTAAGCTTTCCCATTGCCTGGGGATCTGGCGTGGCTGACTGGGGAGCAATATTTATTTTGCCAGAGATAACTCTTGTGCCCTAGGTACTTTCCTATGGGTGTGCTAGACAGCATGACCAAGTCAACTTATAGAAGAGTTTATTGGGAGTTCACAGTTTCAAAGGGTTAAACCCATAACTATCACAGAGGGAACATGGCAGCAGGCAGGCAGGCACAGTCCTCAAGCACATCCTCTGTTATTTTATCTGAATTGCCATTTTACATTCTGATTCTTGACTGAATGTATTCAGGGTGAACCTATGGCATTGTCTCCAAGAAAGAACCTCATGCCTACAGCAGACTTACACTTATCCAGAATTAATTACTCACTTTCCAGAAACAGAGAGAGAGCTTTGACTAAGATTTCCAGAGGATGAGACACCTCATTACCATAGAGCAACTGTAAGATCCCAAGACCTGTATGGCTATGAGTCAAGGTCACCTTTGAAAGAACAAAAGCCAATGCCGTCTCCCCTGTGGGCACTGGTATGCCTGCTGAGTTTGCCTGCCCAAGTTCTCTGTCTGGTCCAGATAGCTCACTCGTTAGTAATGCGTCTGTTTTTGTTTCTGTTTTTCTTTTCTCTCTCAGCCTCCAGAAAAGGAGGGAGGCCTCCCCCGGCAGGTGGGCAACAAGACAGAGTGTGCCCTGCTGGGCTTTGTCACAGATCTGAAGCAGGACTACCAAGCAGTTCGCAATGAAGTGCCCGAGGAGAAGCTCTTCAAAGTGTACACCTTCAACTCAGTGCGCAAGTCCATGAGCACCGTCATCAGGAAGGCTGAAGGGGGCTTCCGCATGTTCAGCAAAGGAGCCTCTGAGATAATGCTGCGCAAGTGAGTCGCCTTCCTCCCGTTTCCCCTTGAGAGTCTTCCTCGGGAAGATCTGAGGGCCTGTGCTGAAGCACTCTGAAGGATGAGTGACCCTCCAGCCAGATAGTGACATTTACTCAGGACAGACATTGCTTTTAAGAACCTTACTGACTCCTTTTTACGTAGTCCTCCCAACTTGGCAAGCTAGGTACTATTTTGACCCATTTTGCAGATGAGAAAATATGCACAGTGAAGTTTTATAACTTGCTCATAGAGAGAGTAGCTAGCAGCCAGGATTCAGCCTGGAGCAGCCTAAATTTCCATCTCCTAGTGAGTTTGTGGAGGTCATCAGAATGCTCCCATCTCACCGTAGTTGACGGAGTTGGTGAGCGTGCGATGCCTTGCGAATACCAAGAGTTAACAGTGCTATTTCTCTGTTCCCTCCTTTTCTCATCTTTAATTCTTTTTTTTTAAAGATTTATTTATTTATTATGCATACAGTTTTACAGAAGAGGGCACCAGACCTCATCATAGATGGTTGTGAGCCACCATGTGGTTTTGCTGGGAATTGAACTCAGGTCCTCTGGAAGAACAGTCAGTGCTCTTAACCTCTGAGCCATCTTTCCAGCCCCCTCATCTTTAATTCTAATTATACTTTATATACCTTTAAAAGTAGCTAAGTCATCTAGAGGTTGTTATAATCCACCCAGCTTAAATACACGATCCGGGCACTAGGAAAGCTAAGGCAGGAAGACAAGTTCAAAGTTATTCTATGGTACTCTGTCTCAAAAAGTAAAACTAAACAACAACGATCAAAATAGAGCTGGGCATAGTTTTGCTTGCCTTTAATCCCAGCACTCAGGAAGCAGAGGCAGGAGAGTCTCTGTGAGTTCAAGGTCAGCCTGGTCTGCATAGCAAGTTCCAGTAAAGCCAGGATGAAAGATCCTGTCCAGAAGTTCAAAGTCAATTTATATAGCAAGTGTGAGGCTAGCCTGAGCTACATGAGATTGTTATCCTGTGTAGTGGGGAGAAGGGAGAGAGAAAGAGACTCATCTAGATGACAGATAAAAGCTGTATTAGCTATGGAATAGTGTCTCTAGGAATAATACAGAATCGCCATAATGCCTGTGATTGTTGGAACATGTCAAGTGAGATAGCAGACCTTGATTTCTGATCTTCCCCAGGTGTAGTCAAATCCTGGACAAGGGAGGGGAAGCCATACCATTTAGGAGTAAGGACCGAGATGATATGGTACACAATGTCATCGAGCCCATGGCCAGTGAAGGACTTCGGACTATCTGCATAGCTTACCGGGATTTTGATGACACAGAGCCCACGTGGGACAATGAGAATGAGGTCCTCACTGAGCTTATCTGCATTGCGGTTGTGGGCATTGAAGACCCTGTGCGCCCAGAGGTAAGGCTTGTCAGTCTCTAAACTGAAGAGAAAGGGCAAGAAAGCAGAAGTACTGGTCTCCCACTGACCGCTGGTGAGGGTACAGATCCAGGGTAACCTAATGAGCCACCTGGGAACCACAGAAAGCAGGTGTAAATTTCTGGCCTAGCTGTGACCTCAGCCACATTGCCTAAATATTTGTCACCTAAAAAGACAGACAACTCTCCAATATCTGCTTACCACATCAGCTATGGAGTTTCATGTGCTATGTCAATAGAAAGCAGTATCCGTAGGGTTCATGCTATCTGAGGGACAGGTAGTGATTATTTCATTGGATTTATTACTTGGTACTTGGGAATAGTCAGGGGCAGAATTAACCAAAATGAAACTCACTTTTTAGCTACCATCTTTCAACAGCATTCTTTTTGAGCAATCCCTGTGTGCAGAACGCTGTTCTAGGTATGTATGAGGAGATTCAAAAAGCCAGAAAAACTCAGATAGCTGGACCAGGGCTTGTCAAAGCTGAGAAGTACCCTCCATTACAATGATCCCATGGTTTGGAGCCTGGGCTAGGTGGGCAGAGAGTGGTTAGAACGTCTAGGAAGGAGAACAGCGACCACATCACCAGATACTTCCCCGAGAAACCTGGAGGAAAGGGAGGCACAGGTGTTCACATCTGGCTCCCAGAACAAATTCTCTCAACCTGTGAGATCATGAATAAAATTTAAATGTACAGTGTGGGATGGACAGAAGCAAGGGGGCACTGAGCACTATAAAAATGACCAGCCATAGCCTTTGCCCTGTCTTGAGTGACCTGAGAGATGAGCCAGGGCAGTGTGCACCATGTATCACCACTCTTTTTTTGTTTTTTTTTTTTTAAATATTTATTGATTATGTATGCAGTATACAGAAGAGGGCACCAGATCTCATTTTAGATGGTTGTGAGCCACCATGTGGATGCTGGGAATTGAACTCAGGTCCTCTGGAAGAACAGTCAGTGCTCTTAACCGCTGAGCCACCTCTCCAGCCCCATCACCACTCTGATAACCACCTTTCTTTCTTCTCCACTCTCCTTAGGTACCAAATGCAATTGCCAAATGCAAACGGGCTGGCATCACTGTCAGAATGGTGACAGGTGACAACGTCAACACAGCACGAGCCATCGCCACCAAATGTGGCATCCTGACCCCTGGAGATGACTTCCTGTGCTTAGAAGGCAAAGAATTCAACAGGCTTATCCGCAACGAGAAAGGAGAGGTAGGTTCCCAGAGGGAGCAGCCAGGGCACCACTTACAAGGGGATGGCTGGCTCTATTGTGCAGTATCCAGGGCTTGTGGGAGCAAGTGGGCGGCTTCTGAACGGGAGTCTATTCATAGTGAAAGAGCCTTTTCCACACAGCTGCTCAGGTGGTGAACGGGGAGTTAGCTTGTCTTCATCTGTCACCTGTGGGGACAGAATCCCTAACTTCATCATCTCTCTGCTTTTAAACTCAGAATAATTTTTTTATACTGCCTCTCCCAACCCCCCCCCCAGTGTCACTGCCCTGTAGCTGTGGGTGGCACAGGCTTGTGCTTGGATGTACTGTGAGTATGGAATAGACTAGATCTTCAAGGTCTACATGGAATCAGACCTAAGACCCCAGCAGATCTTTGGAAGCCCCTGAACCAGCTCTTAACCCTGACCTCCTCCTGTAATGGGCTAAGGAATAAGGACTGGCTTCCAGATAGGAAGCTGGCAGGGAAAAGAGAAAGCAAATGGATCTTCATGGTCACCACCAGTGAAGCCTTATTGGCTGTTTCATCCGAGGCCAGGGGCTAAGGCTCCCTCCAGGGGACTCTTGGAAGCTGGGAAAATGTGGAGGGGTAAGATTTCACTCAACAGGGGCTCTGAGCTTGACTGATCCAAGTGCCTCTGGTCCTGACAGGTGGAACAAGAAAAGCTGGACAAGATCTGGCCAAAGCTTCGGGTGCTGGCGAGATCTTCTCCCACAGACAAGCACACGTTGGTGAAAGGTAAGGTCAGCCTGTGAGTGTATGCCTGCCATAGATGAGGGCAGGCCAGGGTAATGACAGATAAAGAGCCATCCTCAGCCATGCTGGAGATGTGATCAGTGGCAGAATGCTTGTTTAGTATGCACAAGGCCCTGAGTTAAATTCCCAACACCCCCACCCCATCCCCTAAAAAAAAAAAAAAAAAAAAAAAAAAAAAAAAAAAAAAAAAAAAAAAAAAAAAAAAAAAAAAAAAAAAAAAAAAAAAAAAAAAAAAAAAAAAAAAAAAAAAACCAGAAAAGGCATGCCCATTGAAGAGTTAGGCATGGTGATGTGCACCTGTGATCCTAGAACTTAGGATATAGAGTCAGAAGGGTCCAAAGTTCAAGGTTATCTTTGGCTACATAGTGAGTTTGGGGCCAGCCTGTAGTAAGAAGTTTCTGGCCTGGCCTTGCCCCAAGGTCTGGACCTGCCCACAGTTGCTTAGCTGTACCTATCCCTAAGGTCTGGACCAGCAGTCCCAAAGTCCCAAGGAAACATACAAAGTCTTATATTAATTACATGCTGTTTGGCCTATGGCTCAAGTATATTGCTTACTAGCTCTTACAACTTAACCCATTTCTGTTCATCCATGTCTTGCCACGTGGCTCATGGCTTACCTGTGCTTCATTATATCTTGCTTCTTGAGCAGCTGGATGGAGTCTTATGATTCCCCCCTCCCTCCCCTTTATCTATGCTCAGATTTCCCACCTGACTATAAGCTGGCTTGTCATAGGCCAAAACAGTTCCTTTATTATCCAATGATAATTTATAATTTACAGAAAGACATCCCACATCATAGGATCTTGTCTCAAACAAAAAGAGACATTAACCAAACTATTCTCTACCCCCAGTAAAGAGGTCCTAGGAAAGGACCCAGGCTAATGGGGGGAACATTGAATCTACCAAACATCTGAGCTCCAGGCAAGTATGTGATATAATAAAGTTGAGATTTTTGGTTTGGGGTTTTAGTAGAGTTGGGGGGCGTTCTCTGTTGTTTTTGTCTAATGCAAGATACTTCTTTGTAAAAATGTTTGACATTTGTTTGTTTGTTTAGTTGGTTGGTTTTTTTGAGACAGGGTTTCTCTGTGTAGCAGCACTGGCTATTCTGGAACTCACTTTGTAGAGCAGGCTGGCCTTGAACTCACAGATATCTGCCTGATTTGGGATATTTGGCCTTTAAAGGAACTTGCCAAGAGGTTCTGATACTGATGGCCTCATATGTGAAAAGCACAGTACTAAATATGTTCTATGTAGAAGCCACCATCTGGGTCGGGGTGAGGGATTGTTGAGACAGGTTTTTATATAACCCAGATTGACCTCCAATTCCTTATATAGCTGAAGATGACCTTGAACTCCTAATCCTCCTGCCTTTACTTCCCAAGTACTGGAGATAAGGGATGGGACTTCACATCTATCTAGAGCTGGGGTTGGGAGTGTTAGCCCCTAGCTAGTAGGCTGAAGTGATACACTTGAACCCAGATCTGCCTTCAAAGCTGTCTCATGCTTTCTCAACTACCTACCGTGTATGGGCACAGGATGAAGAAGACTGCTTTTCTCAACTCAGGGTGACCTTGGTGAATCAATTGCCTTTGAATAGTTACTGTAGACCCAGCAGTAGAGAGGAAAAAAGGAGGAGAGAGAGAGAGAAAGAAGAGGCAGAATAGATGGGGGAGGAAACCAAAAGTGTCCCTTTCATAGGAAACAGTACTTGCAACATGACCTCTGTCTAGTGCATAGAGTTTACCATGACCACATAAACTCTTACAAAGGAATACATTTAATTATGGTGGCTTGGTTACAGTTTAGAAGTTCAGTCCATTTTCACCATGGTGGGATATGGTGACATGCAGGCAGACATGGTGATGGAGAGGTAGCTGAGACTCTTACGTCTTGCAAGCTTGAGCATAGGAGACCTCAAAGCCTTAACACATTGAACAAGGTCACACCCCCTAATAGTGCCACTCCCTTTGGGGACCATGCTTTTCCAACCACGGCCACCTCAGGCAGTATGTGCATGTTCATTGTTGTGGACGTGTCTTTTCCCTAGGTATCATTGATAGCACTGTTGGAGAACAGCGGCAGGTGGTGGCTGTCACCGGTGATGGGACAAATGATGGACCTGCTCTCAAGAAAGCAGATGTTGGTTTTGCCATGGTAAGTTTATCAGGGTTCACCTTCTCCATCAGGAGCCAGGACAGGCTTCTGCTTCCTCTGCCTTCATATTCCTTCACCCTCCATTTCTCCTGCCTACTGGCCAGGAATGCATGTGAAAAACAGATGGTGTCTGTGGGGAAATCACAAAGCACCTCACCCAGAAAACACAAGCTCTGTGGTGATGCTCTTTGCCTGTGTGAATCACAGTAAATTCAGCTTCCACACAGAACGGGTCAGTACCATCCTCTTTGCATGTAAGCCCATGAGTATCAGAACCTCATGACAGGTTTCTTTACAAGTCACATATCCCAAAGAGGCATCTTGCTTCCATAACATTGGGTGGGTACAAAAGTGTTTGGGGTTTGGTTTGGGGTTTTGGGTGGTGGCAATGGAGGTTTGATTGTTGTTGCAAGCACAAAGGTTCATTCTGATGTTCAGAGAGGCTTGGAAGTCCCCAGAGTACAAAGTACATCCTCACATTCAAGGAGCTGATTGCTCCCAGACTCTCATCCAAATCAAGCTCTAGTTGGGATCTAAGGAGTTGAAGGGAACTTGGGAAGATAGGTGTGTGTGTGTGTGTGTGTGTGTGTGTGTGTGTGTGTGTGTGTGTGCGCGCTTGTGTCAGATTAGCTAGGTTTGGAGATGCATACCTGTAATCTCAATATTTGGGGGACTGAGTCAAGAGGATCTCAAGTTCAAAACCATCCTGATCTATACAGGCAATTCCAGACCAGCTTGGATACATAGTAAGGCATTGTCTCAAAAAGAAAAAAAAAAAGAACCTATCTTTGTGAAGCTCTTTTTTTTTTTTTTTTTTGTAGTTACATATGTGTGTGTGTCTGTGTGTCATGTGAGCATATGTACAAGTATACTAATACCCATGAAGGCCAAAGATAATTGTGAGCCATCCAACATGGGTGCTGGGAATCTAGAAGGGGAGTATGTGCTGTTAACCACCAAGCTATTTCTCTACCTCCTAGGGAGTTCTAAAATACAACAAACAAAAAACAAAATACAGTTTTAAGAAACTTCAAAAGTATACCTAAAACATTAAAGTCATACAATGAATCCACATAGACCTATCACTCTCCTTCAGTAATTATGAACATAGCCCATCTCACTTTACAAACCACCTGACCAGCTTCCTCTAACCAGCCGAATTATTTTGTAGTCAAAGACAATTTACCATTTTTACTCATCAAATTTTGAATATATCTCTAAATAATATATATCAGTAAAAGGTGTGTAAATAACTATAATAGAATTTCTCATTTTTAAAAAAAATGACAATTTCTTAATATTGTCAAGTTTTAGTCAGTGTTTAAATTTCGCTTTCTGACTCATAAATGTTTTTATGGTTTAGCTGTCAAAGTCAGAATCCAAATAGGATCCACACATTATGATTGTCTGAATCCACATCTGTGGAGTCTCTGAATCCACAGCAATGACTCTTAAAATATGTCCTGTGTGGGAATGGAGAGACACTTCAGTGGCCAGGAACATTATCTGGTCTAACAGAGGATGAAACTTCAATTCCCAACACCCACAAAGCAATTCACAGCCATCTGCAACTCCAGTTCTAGGGGATCTGACTCCCTCTCTGGCAGGCACCAGGCACACATATGTAAGAGATGCATATATGCAGGGAAATCACCCATAGACATAAAATAAATTTAAAAATTACTATATTCCAACTTCCAGTGCACCAGCAGTACCTGGAAACCTATGGAAATACAAATTCTCAGATACCAGCTGAGTCTACTGGACCAGAATGCCTGGATTTGGGAGTCCTAATGTGCCCTAATGTTTGGGAACCACCAATTTTATATCAGCCTGTGTCCCCAATATTGTCCTTGGAGTTACCGACTTCCTAGAAGGACTCATGGAACCTAGCCTATGTACTTTGTATCCACACAGCTAGCATTTGTTACAGATGTGTGCTGAGGATACAATTAGATGGCAAGAGGAAAAGATTCTGGCAGAACCCAGAGGGAACCCACAAGCAGCCTCCCTGTGCTTTCCCTGCCATGACGGGTGTCCACTTTTCCATCTTTGCAACACATCAGTGGTGTGGATGTTGCCTCTCACAGGAATGTCCATCACACTTGGCTCCCAGGGCGTGTATTAATACTGGCCTTTTGGAAATGTCCTAACACATACAAAAGTCCCAGATGCCCTAAAGTAGAAGCCAGGTTATTTCAGCACCATCTGCCAAGTGTGTCCAACCTGACGTCTACAGGCCACAGACTAAGGATGAGACCAAACCCAAAACTGTAAAACATAACATACTGTACATACTGTGAGATTCTAGAGTGGAGGGCTGGGGCGGGAGGTTATTAGTTGCTATAGTTGTAACTCCATTGAACTTTTTGAGTGTGAACTTCATAGATGACAGTGTTGTCACAATGTCAAGAGGTCGGATGCACTTGGCTGTGTGTGAGTAAGCTACCTCCTCTTGGTTAAGTGCTGACCCAAGTGTTCTGAGAGCCAAGCTCCTGGGTGCCAGCCTTGCACATGGACCTTCCTAAGGATGGCGGTCTGGGGCCACTGTGTTGAAGTTCTGCACTGTTCCTTCTGCCTTTGTCCTAGTTGTCTTATGTAGAAGGAGCTGGTTTTATTGTCTGCACGGATGATTTCAATAGCACGAATGTGCTCATTATATCTCTGTAGTCTCCCATAACATTGATATTGTGTGGCCCTTGGTTTTGATTTGAGTGGAGTTTTCAGTTTTTATCTGTTTATATCACCCTGCCTCTGTGTGTGTTGTCCGTGGGCCTACCAACATGTAGGTGTAGAGGTCAGAGAACACCTTTGAAAGTGAGTTTTCTTCTACTGTGGGATCCTAAGATCAGCCTCAAGTCGTCAGATGTGTATGACAAGTGTTTCATGTGAGATGGGCTCTTTCTATGTGCCCTGACTGGCCTGGGACTAGCTGCATGGGACTGCATCTGTCTCAGTGCTGGGATTAAAAGTGTCCTGCCCCCTGCCATATCTTGTTTGGTTTGGGGAGGTTTGTTTTGTTGCCTCATTTTGGGTTTTGAAACATGGGCTGGCCTTCCCCTCAGTCTGAGTTCTAGAAGCAATCATATCCTATGTCTCTTGGGGATTGTGAAATGACAGTATTCTGAATTTATTTGTTACTTGCTTGAATAGTTACACAAAAAGAGATTTCCCTTCACGTCTGTCCTGACTCTGTGATTCAGTCTCCACATGAAAGGCAGGTTAAGTGCTCCATTTTTTTTCTTTCCTTACCACCAATCACTTATTCCATTTTTTTAAAGATTTATTTATTTATTTGTTTGTTTATTTAGCTTGCAATGTTCTGTCTGCATATATTCCTGCATGCCAGAAGAGGGCACCAGATGTCATCATAGATGGTTGTGAGCCACCATGTGATTGCTGGGAATTGAACCCAGGTCCTCTGAAAGAACAGCCAGTGCTCTTAACCACTGAGCCATCTCTCTAGCCCTTTGTTTTTGTGTTTTTTTAAGTATTAGTGCAAACAAATGATTAAACCTATGGCCTCAATCATATCAGACAAACAACCCCAAACAAGGGAGTTTGAATATCAGTTTGATGTGTTTCAATACACTGCTCTTGTGTTTGTCTTGGTGTTCAAATTGATCCATCATTAGTCAGGAGAAGCCTCTCCAGTGTCTCTGAGTCTTTTTCATGTAATCCTAAGTATTTTTTTTTTATCACATTCTTGGTTTCTTGCCCAATAAGACAATGCAGAGAGATCAGGACTATTTTTTATTCATTTATTTTAGTTTTTCAAGACAGAGTTTCTCTGTATAGCCCTGGCAGTCCTGGAACTCTCTCTGTAGACCAGGCTGGCTTCAAACTCACAGATCTGCCTGCCTGTGCTTAGTGCTGAGATTAAAAGCATGCACCACCAGCAGCCAGCTGGACCTATTTCTTATCTTGGATCTGGCATCATGCATTCCTTCCGTATGCCCTGCTTCATTCATAGACAAGCCAGATTAGGGAACACAAGTGGACTGTGAAGGCACATCTTCCCTCTGAGCAACACCACTTCTATAACTAAGCTTAGCTATGAGCCTTCACAGCCTAGTTTTGTTTCTATATTTGCTTTTAATATTAAATGATTCTTAAATTGATGTTCATGTTTCTCACTCAAATTTTAAATTCTGGAATGCTAATCCCTTAATTTATTTATAATTCTATACTTTGTTTTTAGCCTTCCTAATTTTATATTTGTAGTTCTTAAAATAAAAAATGTGATTCCTTATGCTGTTAATGTAATTATTGACTTTGTCTAAAAACAGTTATATAATAACAAAAATAATTACTAAAAATATTCTTATATCATTTTGTCTTGAGACAGGGTCTCACTATGAACCTAGATTGGCCCTAACCTTACTATGTACCCCAAGAAATTCTTAAACTCACAATTCCCCTGCCTTAGCCTCCTGATTCCTGGACTTATAGGCATGTGCCACCATACTTAGCTAAATATTTTTCTTTTTTTTTTTCAGTTTTTAAATTATTTACTATTGTTTGACATATACATAAGGATTAAGTTCTATATATGTATATGTAAAGATTATTTTATTGTCTTATTATCTGTAAATATATCTTATTAAGAATGCATCATCAAATTATTTAAAAGTCTTTTTTAATTTAAAAAAATAGAGGCTGGAAAAATGGGTCAGAGATTAATAACATAGGATGCTTCCTGAGGACCAAAGCTCTAGCCCCAGCACCCATATGGTGACTTACATGCTGCCAGTAACTCCATTTTCAGAGGATCTGATACCCTCTTCTGGCCAGTGGAAATACCAGACATGTGCTTCGTACATAGACATACATGCAGGTGAAACACTCATGCACATAAAATGGAAGAATTTAATTTTTAAATTAAAAAATAGGGACTGAAGCAGGCAATGATAGTGCACACCTTTAATCCCAGCACTCAGGAGGCAGAGGTAGGCAGATCTCTGAGGCTTTGAGGCCAGCCTGGTCTAAAGAGGGAGTTCCAGGACAGCCAGAGCTACACAGTAGAACGTTAACAAAACAAAAACAAAAACATCCAATCAACCAACCAGCCAAACAACAATAACAACAAAGTCAAATAGGGGCTAGAGAGAGATGGCTTAAGAGTTAAGAGCAGTGGCTGCTTATCCGGAGGACCCAGGTTTGAGTTCCAGCACCCACATGGCAGCTCACAACCTTCCCTTCTGGGGGTCTGATTCTCTCTTCTAGTCTCCACAGGACCAGACATGCCTGTGGTACACAGTCATGCAGGCAAAATACCCATACACACAAAATAAAAACAAATCTTTTTTTAAGATACAGTATATTTCTCTTCCACCCCCCCTAGATAAGTGATAGCATTATATGTTTTTTCTGCCTTTCTTTCTTTAGTTAACAATGTAGCCTAAAGATTTTTTCGTGAGTAGATACAAACATACTACTCCTCTTGTTTTTTTTGTTTTTGTTTTTGTTTTTTTCTCACAGTGCACCAGATGGCACCATGTAGCTGTACTGAGGGTTGCGGGGAGGGGACAGGATTGTCTATTTAACACCTTCCTGCCTTGGGATGGATGACAGGCATACTACCATGCCCTGTACTGTAGAACTTTCTGATAGCAAAACTGACTTATATGCTCTTATCCAGACAGTCTCATTTACTGCAATCTAGATAGTAAAATAATATTAGTAGGCAATCAGAATAATCTAGTACACACCAAAATAAAGTGTAAGTTCCTGGAGCTAGGAGACTAGTTCAGCAGTTAAGAGCAATTGCTGCTCTTGAAAAGAAAATGGGTTCAGTTTCCAGTGCCCAAGCTGGGCAGCTCATGGCCACCTGTAATTCCTGCTTTGGTGGATACTCTGTGCATATATGCACAGAGAAGAGACACGTTAATAAAAATTTAAAGATTTTACAAAAAGAGTCAGCTCCTGTGGATTAAGAGTTGCAAGAGATATGTAGTAGAAACACAGAGTGGGGCTGTGTATGGTAACATGCATCAGTACTCGGAAAGTAGAGACAGGAAATCTGAGGCCATCCCTAGTAAATTTGAGATTCACTTGGGTTGCATGAGACCCTGTGTCAAAGAAGAAGAGAAGGAGGAGGAGGAGGAGGAAGAGGAGGAGGAGGAGGAGGAAAGCTGTGAACAATAACACAGGATGGTAGAATTTAATTGAACTGGATAATAAAGATCAGTAAGATTCAAACATGATGAAAGAGGGTGTGTCAGGCTTAAAGAAATGATAGGAATAAAAGCCCAAACTCTAAAAAGGAATCAGTGATTCAGGGGATTTTTAATAAACCAGTAAGTTTTGAGCAGAAAGCTTACCTGAGGGCAGGTTGGAACGCTCATCTAGGGTCACTGGAAGACATGGACTGTAGGCCTAGAAAGTTTCCAGCTATTGACATATCTATTCAGACGTTCTTCATGGGTCCCCAGTGACAGGGTTTTGAACAGGGACAGAACATTGACTGCTGTGAGACCACTTTTCTTAGAACAAACGGCACAGTTGCAGAAAGACGCTGGGGAGGCATGGACTTGAGTCCTGCTTGTTTTGACAGACGTGTAGGGATTTAGTGGTAGGATAGATAGGACTTGGCTCTCTCTCTAATTATAAGGCTGAGGAAGCCATAGGGTAGGGAGAAAGAGCTATTAAAAGATGTCTAATTCCTCATCCGGGCAGCAGTCAATGATGCCAGACTCCAAATAATAGTCTCTCTTCTGCCACCAAGTGGCCATGGACCTAGCTGCCACAGTGGGAGCCTGGCGACGATTCCCACTTCCAACACATAACACATCAACCCAGCACTTCTCTGGGAATTGTGCAGCATTTTCAACCCAGAATCTCCTCAGAACTAAGAGCGGAAGTAGTGAGGGAGGCTCAGCTCCATGTGCACACACCTTTCTTGGATGCTTGCAAGAGACTCTGGGAGAGACTGATGGTCCATCTCTGGATCACTTTAGGGAATCTTTCCCGTAGAGCAGCAGGGAGGCAGAGCCTCTTTGTTTTCTGTTGTGGTTATAGTGGCCTCTAGTTCACAGACCCTGGATTTCAGAGTGTGCAACACAGCTGCTCACCATCTGCCTTCCTCTCCCACCTCAGGGTATTGCGGGCACAGATGTGGCTAAGGAGGCGTCAGACATCATCCTGACCGATGACAACTTCACCAGCATTGTGAAGGCAGTGATGTGGGGACGGAACGTGTATGACAGCATTTCCAAGTTCCTGCAGTTCCAGCTCACAGTCAACGTGGTGGCCGTGATCGTGGCTTTCACGGGAGCCTGTATCACTCAGGTTAGGGAGGGATGACTCAAGGGCTGAGGAACGTAGGGTAAGGGGTATAGCATATCTACTCGAGAGTTAGGTACAAGTGTTTCCCAACACTGCTTGGACAGTTAGCTATACCAGGTTTACAGTCTCTACAGTAATGGTTACCTGCCATTAATTTTTTTTTTTTAGTCGAAACTATGAAGTGCGCTTATGTGGATTATCTTTGTCTTTTCAAAGCAAGCTTGCTAGGCAGGGATTATTTTGTCCTTAGAGTGATGAGCCTGAAGTTATGTAAATTTGTCAAGGTCATTCTAAGCTTAGGGAGCCAAATTCAAGGTCTAGTGGGTAATGAGCTAAGTCACCTCAGGGGAATGTGGAGCTGGAGAGTGAGCCGGGCTTAGTTTCTCAAGCTGAACAGACTGGTTCTTCTTCTCACCAGGATTCTCCATTGAAAGCAGTGCAGATGTTGTGGGTTAACCTGATCATGGACACTTTTGCTTCACTGGCCCTGGCCACAGAGCCCCCTACCGATTCTCTGTTGAGGCGTCGGCCCTATGGGCGAAACAAGCCTCTGATCTCACGTACTATGATGAAGAACATTTTGGGCCACGCCGTGTATCAGCTCACAGTCGTCTTTGTCCTGGTCTTTGCTGGTGAGCCACAGTTTGGGGGAGGAAGGGCAGTGTTGGGTGCTAGATCTGTTAGGGACAGAGACTGACTAAGAGAGAAGAGAGTGTAGCAGATGGTGAAGTTCAGACATGATAGCAGCTTCACCCACCAGTGCTGCCTGAGTATTCCCAACACACAGCCACAGTGCACATAACTTTCTATCATGGCAAACTACAGGGAGACAGGTGCCGGGAGAGGCAACTGACAGACAGGATCAGAGCGGCTGAGACCAAAGGCAATGGTTAAAGTATCTCATTAATGGAGCCTGGAGAAAGAGGTCTGCAATTCAAAGCACCCATATATGGTGGTTTCCAACCATTTACAGCCTCAACCTGTAAATCCATTTCCAGGGCCTCTGATGCCCCTTCTGACCTCCCGCGACACCAGACACACACATGATACATAGACATACACACAGACCAAGCACTCATACACATAAAACAAAATACATAAATCAAAAATAATTTTTAAATGTTTTATTTTGGGCTGGAGAGATGGCTCAGCCGTTAAGAACACTGATGTTCTTCCAGAGGACCTGAGTTCGATTCCCAGCATCCACATGGCAGCTAATAACTGTAGTTCCAAGATCTGACACCCTTGCACACTTATACATGCAGGCAAAACACCAAGTCACATAAAATAAAAATAAATATTTTTTAATAAGAACTTAAGTGTTTTATTTTAAAATTAAAATGTTCAAGGTTGGAGAGATTGGCTGTTCTTCTAGAGGTGCTGATTGGCTGTTCTTCTAGAGGTGCTGAGTTCAATTCCAGCAACCATATAGTGAGTGGCTCATGACCATCTATAGTAAGATCTGGTGCCCTCTTCTGGCTTGCAAGAAGATATGCAGACAGAACACTGTTTACATAATAAATGAATAAATCTTTAAAAAAATAAAACAAAATGTTCAGTAACTAGCACAACTCAGAAACTGACCAATTAAAGTTGACTTTCTAATGGCCAGAAGCCACCAGTGTGGCTGTCCCAACATGTTCTGTCTCAACCTGAACCCTCATTGAGGCTGTGGTCATCCTCTTGTCCTGCCCCCCTAGGTGAGAAGCTGTTTGACATTGACAGCGGAAGGAAGGCGCCTCTCCATTCACCGCCCAGCCAGCACTATACCATTGTTTTTAACACCTTCGTCCTGATGCAACTCTTCAATGAGATCAACTCACGGAAGATACACGGCGAGAAGAACGTCTTTGCAGGCATCTACCGAAACATCATTTTCTGCTCTGTAGTTTTTGGCACATTCATCTGCCAGGTGAGAATCTGTCTGGAGTTGGGGTAGGACTGGAGAGAGAGAGCAGAAGCTGGGAGTCAGGACTCTAATGTGCCCGAGACGAGGGACCAAGGCCGTGAGTAAACACCTAGGGATTCTCAGTTCGCTTATGTGTGCACCTGATTCTAGAACTGAGCCCAGCCAGGAGCTCAGGAAAGGTAGCAAATATGACTTGTAAATACTTCCGTGATCTCTCTAAATGTACAGAAGTTTCATATAGTGACCAAGAGAAGGGCCACCATCTTCTACCTCCTTTCCATGCCAGCACACGTGAAATGTGTATGTACAGGTGGTGTAGGCTGCTGACCCCCATGCCCTCCCCTACCCCTACCCCCACCCACTGTTTTGTTCTGAATGGGCTTACACTTGAAAACAGCACACAGTTCACAGAGGGGAAGAATGATGGATCGGTGCACTTGTAGCTGCTATACTAACCCTGGCCTGGGCTCCTGGTACGGGAACTAGGGTCAAGTAGAAAGATGAGTTCCTTCCTTCTTGCCATAGCCAGAGGTTCACTGAGGCATGTGGCTACAAAGGATTATGAAAAGGTCCTCCCATAGGCCTCAGTCACAGGAAGCCTACACCTTCCACTACCCCAGCCAGACCATATATGAATCACTGTCACAAGAATCATAGTGACAACATTATTCCCACCGAAGTGCTCTATAAAGATTGTACCTGGGCTGGAGAGATGGCTCAGCGGTTAAGAGCACCCTCTGCTCTTCCAGAGGACCTGGGTTCGATTCCCAGCACCCACATGGCAGCTAACAACTGTCTGTAGTTCCAGTTCCAGGCAAACACCAAGGCAAATAAATAAATAAATAAGGTTTTTAATTAAAAAAAAAAAAAAAAAAAAGATTGTACCTGTCACCCATCTCCACTTCTAGAGATTTTCTTTCCTGTTCCACAAGAAAATCAGGACTCACACCACCAGGACCCTGCAAGGATGCTGTGGCCTTGGCCACCTTGTCAGTCTTGGTGGGTGGAGGGCCGACTCCCCAAGAGTTGCTTCCATCATGGTGAGCTGCCCTTTGCTCTGTTTCAGATTTTAATTGTGGAGTTTGGGGGAAAGCCTTTCAGCTGTACAAGCCTCAACCTGGAGCAGTGGATGTGGTGTCTCTTCATCGGGATTGGAGAACTTTTGTGGGGCCAGGTGAGGATGGTGCGCCCTTACAGACCTTCAAGGCTGCACACCTCTCTCTCTGAGGGACAAGTGGCTGCAGACCCCCAGCTCCTTGTCCATCACCGTTTCAAGCTCCTTCCGGCTTGGGGTGCTGGGTGGGAGTAACCATTGCCTTCACTTCAGGAGGTTACGTTCGCTCACCATACCTAGAGGCTGCCAAAACCTTAGCTTTTTTGAAATAGAAGTAGAAATTTTCCATTAGAGAATAAATCCGGGGGTCTTAAAAGTAGAAGAGTTCACAGAGCTGATGTCACGCTCGTGAGCAGCAATCTAGCCTGGGCTACTGCGCTGCTGTGGTTCAGGGCTTCCTGCCTCTTCTGTGCATCGCCATGGCTTTCTCTGTTCAGTATCCAACACTCCCCCCACCCCCCTACCCCCGCCAGATGATCAGTCCTGCAAATGCTCTCTACAAGGGCAGATGAGCGCAGACTCTGGGATGCAAGTAAATTAAGCATGCCATTTACCAGACCTCAGCGTAGGGTAGCAGTCATCACTAATTGTTACTAAACAAACAAAAAGACAGTGCCTGTTGTAAGTACTCAGTGCTCAGTGAGCGTTGGCATTAATTACAATAATGCCAGTTTAGCTAAGAATTTCATCCTTCCCTTAGTACCGTCCTAACTCTGGCCTGGGCCGTTCTTGGCAGATCTCAAGTCTCTGCTGAGAATCCCTTAGTGCCCCATTCCCAAACTAAGGATGAGATTAAGGAAGGGGTGAAAGCCTTAGGTAATTGTCTTCCTTTCTCAGCCCCTCAGCTCTGTAAATAAATACGGTGTGCCCTTGGCCTTCACCTTCTCCCAGCCTGGTTTGCCCCAGGCCCCACTTTTTCACGCTCTGTGGCTGCTTTGTAGTTCTGATTTTTTTCTTTAACATTCTAACCATGCCCTCCCTCCTGTCCCCTCCCCTAATCTCATTTCTACACCCCCAACCCCCCCATCCACTCCTCAGAAAGGCTAAGACCTCCCAAGGGAGTCAACAAACCTTGGCAGATCAAGTTGAGGCAGGCTCCTCCCCACTGCATCAAGGCTGAGCGAGGCATCCTATTATCAAGAATAGATTCCAAAAGGCCAGCTTGTTCACCTGAGACAGAGCCTGTTCTGGTCCCATTGTTAGGGGCCTCACAAACAGACAAAGCTACACAACTGTCACCCACATGCAGAGGGTCTAGCTTGGTCCCATGCAGTCTCCCTAGCCATGGGTCTAGAGTCTGTGAGCTCCCACCAGCTTGGGTCAGCTGTGTCTGTGACTCTCCTCCCTACATTATCTTGACACTCCCCCCTCATTTATATGAAGTTGAAGAGAAGGAGGGGGGGTTCTGTTGTCCTTTTTTAAAGATTTGTTTATTTATTATGCATATAGTTTTACAGAAGAGGGCACCAGACCTCATCATAGATGGTTGTGAGCCACCATGTGGTTTTGCTGGGAATCGAACTCAGGTCCTCTGGAAGAACAGTCAGTGCTCTTAACCTCTGAGCCATCTCTCCAGTCCCAGGTTCTGTTGTCTTAAAAGACAAGGCTCACACTGGGAAGGAAAAACCAACACAGAGAGACGGAGTGTGGATGTAGAAAGGCACATTGCTGAGAGATCATGGGAACTGAGTCCCCTTCTATGTGTCCATGGATATTGGCACCTTCCTAAGAGCTGACAGCTGGAACTACCCAGGCTAGCTAACATCTCTCTTTTTTTTTTTTTTTCCCATTTGACTGATACCCTCTTTGTTGTGACTGTTCTCAGATCATCTCGGCAATACCTACCCAGTCTCTTAAGTTCCTGAAGGAGGCTGGGCATGGCTCTGCCAAGGAAGAAATCTCCAAGGATGCCGAGGGAATGGAAGAGATTGACCTTGCTGAGATGGAGCTGCGAAGAGGCCAGATCCTCTGGTTCCGTGGCCTGAACCGGATTCAGACTCAGGTACTCTGCAGTGGCTTGCCCTTAGCCTCGGAGGGGGGAAAAAAAAAAGTCTCCCCATCCTGGGAAAGAGTAGAAAAGCAGTAATTTTTGGCAGCCAGAACCCTTACCCCTTCCTAAGGCTCTCTGCTGAAGGATAGCCTGTGTTCCTTAGCGTCAGGGTCAACAAGGCCAGAGGTCTCTGTGGGACTCCTCTAGGAGGGAATAGTCAACAGTCTGGGCCATGGGTCACTAATTCTGAGTTTTTCAGCTGTGGTTGGCCTTACAGCCTACCCCTCAAGTCTATCAGTGAAACTGTCTTCCTACATAAGGTCTATTCCAGCCCCAAGATAAGGGATGGGTAGTCCTCCCCTGCATTCCTGGCAGTCCCTTGGTATGACCTTCAGTCTGCTGTTGTGGTAAAAGCTGTTATCTAGGGAGGTCTTTGTTAAAGAAACTCACCTTCTTACATTGCCCGGGCTTGATGTAAGGCCTCACTCAGGAATCTGATGATTAAGCAGGTATAAACAAACGGTCTCCTGGTTGATATCTTTTGAAGGATTCAGACTTGCTTCCCCAAAAAGGAAGAGGCTGTCCTTTCTTTTAACCCTCTTCCCTTCTTGTAATTTCTGAAACGGAGTACAAATGAGTCTCCTGCTTGTAGCCCTAACCATAACTTTTTTTTTTTTTCTCACTTTCCTTGCATACCTCCCTTCCAGGTGAGCAGACTGGCCTTGACATTGGTCATGCTTTTCCTCTGCTCCAACCCCTCAACCCTTTACTGTTTTATTCCTGAGGTTCCTGAGCAAACCATCATTCTAGGATCTCAAGGGCACTCTCCAGAGCAATGCCTCTTTCTTCCTCCTAGCTGGCTAGAGATCCCCAAAATATTTTATTTTCAAAAATTGGCCAACCCTCCACCCCCAGCCCTTAGTGCACAGGGAACATAAAGGAAGGCACATTCTAAACTATTTCCATGGTAGGAACTCTCCTTCCCTGCGTAAGACCCCAGGTTAAAAAAAATAAAATTAAATAAAAATTAAAAAAAAAAAGTGGACAAGACACAGGTAAGGAACTCTGGGGCTCCTTTCCTCTCTCTGCCAGGAAGGGAACTGAATGGTAATCTGCAGACTGCCTCATGATGTCAAGTCCCCACACTGCCCACGCACTCTCCCTGAGTCCCTTGGGAGATGTAGATGTTAGCACCTTGACTCTCACCTCTAACACCCCACTCCATTGTTGTTCTTTGGGTCCGCTCTTTTCAAAATAACTTCTCTGCGTTTCTTCCCTTTAGGATGGCCTGTCTCCTCTTCTACTGTGTGATTTTTGTTTTTTTTTTTCCTCGCCCAGGATCCCTCATTCCAGAGCCTCCTTGCTTCTTTCCAGTCTTCCTCTGGGGGGCTGAGATTCATGGACCTTCCTCCCCTTTCCTGCCGCTTTCCATTCCCTGGCCTGCCCTCCTGTTTGATCTCCCTGCACACGTAGCTTTAGACATACTTCTTTCCCTGTGAGAGTATAAGGGAGCTGGGTCAGAATGTCTTTAAAGGCTAAATTTGAGGCCAAGCATGGTGGTTCTTGTCCTTAATCTCATCACTCAGAAGGATGAAGACTTCTAGTTCTGGGCCAGCCTGGGCCCTACCTCCAAAAGAGAGAAGCAAAAGCCTAAACTTAGGTTCCAAAGGCAGCCTATTAAAGATGCCATCAACAAGCTCTACCCATGCCACTGTAATTGGCACCTAACGGGTAGATGATGCTCATTGTGCTAACTGCACCTCCTATGTCTGAAGCCCTCCCACTCCCGCGTCAATTGCTCAGCCTCAGTGGGGTCCTAACAAAACCCCTTCCTGTCAGGCTGTTGGTCCAGACTGTCCACCCCATTGTAGCAGGTTGGTGGGAGGAGTTGCCAAGCTACTGCTTGGTCCTGGTTGGGACTTCCCCTTTCCCTTTACCCTTTAGGGGAGGTAAAAGCAGGAGAAAGCAAGTATTGGAAGAATTAAAGGGCTGGACTCTTAGAACAGTATACACAGAGTGCAATTTCATTATGGAAGTTGGACCTTGCAATACTATAAGCACCTAGGAACAAGCCTCTACCTTCTTCATGGGCTGGAACCTTCCCCAGGGCAGCGTTAGCCCTCAGTCCCATTGAAACAGAAAGGTGCCTAAGTAATGAAAAGGTGGGGTTTTAACCTCAGTCTCCACCTGGAGGCTACCCCTAAGGGGATCCCAACCATCTTAGAACGACAAACAAACCCCTTTCTCTTTTGTTCCTTATGACTTAGAATAGTAGATTGACAAAGACCCCAGATCACAGCCACTGTGGGAAAATGACCAGATCAATTGCCTTCATCCTTGAGGTGGGGCTAGCTGACAGCCAGAGGCTTGATCTGGTAGGCTAGTAGACCTTGAGAGTTGTAGCTTCACGCACTCCTGGCTAGCTCCTGGTGTCAATGGGTCAGCCGGTGAAGTTCTCCAGTGCTGAAGTGATGCAGTGAATAGAATCCTGTCTAATAGGTCAACTGAGCTCCACCAAAGCCATGAAAGCCATGAAAGACAGACATCTTGGCCAAACTAAGTCTCAGTCTAGTAGTCTTTCCACCATGACCACCCATGTGTGAACTACTGTACTGCTTATTTTTCACATGTTATTTCACAAAACTTTTGTAAAAATAATTAGTTGACTTAGTTGGTTTAGAGGCTCCTGAGACTTTTGCTTCCGGTATGTCAAATTGTTGGCCCTATTTTTCTTAATTAGTTTTTTATTTAGTTTACATACTGACCACAGTTTCTGTCTGCCTTATTTTTGAAGAGTATAAGTCAAACCGATAAATAAGCTGCTGGTCTCTGGCTAGCCCTTAGTGGTAGGGAGAAGTTCCTTCACATTTTAAAAGCCTTTGGACAACTATCCACGCTAGCCACAGGGGAAAGCAAACTGAATGGTAGCTAGGTGTTTGAAAATCCACAGCAAATCATTTCTTAAATGAAGTGTGATATGCAATTAATGCCCTACCCAATCCCATTCTCCCCTGCTGCTCTGGATGTGAGAGGCTGTCTCTCTTACTCTCTACCCTCCCGCCCCAGCCCTCCTGACTGCTCTTCTCTTTCCCTTCTTTCTCTCTGACTGGGAAGCAAAGCTGTCTTCATTCTCTTATTCTTTGCAGATTGAAGTAATTAACACATTCCAGACGGGAGCTTCTCTTAAGGGAGTCCTAAAGCGACAGAGCATGAGCCAACCGCTTGATGTAAAGCTGGTTCCTAGCTCCTATTCGGCACCAGCCAAACCCTCCCCTTCCACCTCTGCTGCCGGTCCATCTCCTTCTATGG
The DNA here is from genome assembly GCA_004025045.1 of Sigmodon hispidus. NCBI lineage: Eukaryota > Metazoa > Chordata > Mammalia > Rodentia > Cricetidae > Sigmodon > Sigmodon hispidus. The sequence continues at coordinate 108,674 of PVIH01002974.1, forward strand.
GCAGTGAGTGAGAGTATGTTAAGATGCATGATTTACTAAAGCAACCACAAGAGAGCACGTGCCATCCACTTTAACCGATCGTGGTTACTTATCTTTTTCGGTTTTTTTTACCCCTTTGATCTTTTGACTTGAAGGGGGAAAAAGATCCCCCAACCCCGGGCTAAAACCAGACTGTGTGACCTTTTATTTATTTATTTATTATTTATTTATTTATTTATTTTTTAATGTTGGAAAGTTATGAAACCTCACCTATTTTAAAGACAATATTCCTATTTTCTGGTTGTTCCTCTGCCGTGGCTTGCAGCTTCTTTTCTAGAATTGTTTTGCTTGGCGTGGCTTTGCTTTGTATCAGCACCTCAGGCTTTCTTGTTCCTCTGCTCCTCTTCTCTGTCTAACTCCACCTCTTTAGTCCCAGTGAAGACCTAGGAAGTCTCTTTACTGCCCAGGAGTCCTTAACCAGGGCCTGTCCTAATAGAGCCAATGTTGAACTTGATCAATAATTGCTTTGGGCTACATTGCACTGTTGCCTGGCAACAGGATTGAAGGGGGAGGTTAGTTCAGCCTGTTGTCTTATTTAAGGTCTATCATAGATGACCTTAAATATAACTCTAGTTCAAGAGCCAATTAATTCACAAATAAGTAGGGGATAAAATTTTTCTAACCCATATGGTCATCTGTGGCATCCCAGCACTGAGTAGACTGAGTCAGGCACAAGGATTGTGAATTTAGAAGTTTCTGAAGAGCACACACACACACACACACACACACACCCTTCATTGTCTTTTCATCTAGTTTGATTATTCAGCAGCAAAAACCCGTGTATCATTTTGTGCACATTCAGTTTTAGGAAACCCTGTCCATCCAGACTTACTTAGTACCTGCCAGATTTCAGCCTAGGGCTTGTGTTCTGGCTGATGGATTGTTGAACCCTTGCTAAGGCCTTCCTATTTCTGGTCGATTTACCTTCTCCCAATAGGGAGCAGTGAGGAGTCTGTCCTCCACCATCACAGATTATGGACTTTAAATACTTAGATTCCAGCCCATCCCTCCACACAGCCAGCCCTAGGGTGCATTGCTTGAGGTTCATGTGACTGTGGAACAAGATTTACCTTTTAGCTGCCCGTAGGAGTTTTGGTATGAGCTGGGAATGAGGGCGGAGATTACAATGATACCTGTTGTTTCAAAGGACTCAAAGGCAAGGCCAAAGGCACTAAATAAATAAGCCTTGCCCTGCAGGGTCCAGAACCTCTCCCTTAAGTCTTTCTACATTCTTCACTTAATCCTTTTACTCCCTGAAGTCTGCCTTGCCCTTCTAACTAGTTCCAGTCCTGCTTAGTCATTCATTTCTCTGGTAGAAAGCAGAGACTTGATGGCAGAGTGTTGTAGTATGTTTTTTTTGGTTTGTATGGGTTTGGAGATTTATGACTTGGCGCACGTGTGGCACCGGTTTGGAACTTGGTTTGTGTGTTTGTAGTTTTTGTTTTTTAAAAGAAATGAATTATATGTTTATATATTTTATATTGTTTGGCCCATATCTTAAGTATATTATTAGTTAGGTTTTTTTTAAATTAATTTATTTTTATGAATTTATTTATCACGTGGCTTGTAGCCCGTGGCTTATTTGAATTTTTATAAACCGGCGCCACACGTACGCCAAGTCATAAAAGTCATAAATCTCCAAACCCATACAAGCCAAAAAAAAACATACTACAACAGCAGAGAGCAGTGGTCTCAGAGGAGCTGGTAGACCCATGCCCTGAGCCCCACCCCCCAAATTTAGACCAAAGGAGACAGACCACACCTGCTCTTTCTGTAGCTTGTCCCTTCCCTGGAGGTCCCAGGAATTGTAGCTGTGTATTTTAAAACCCTCTTTCCTATCCCAGAGCACTTATAACTTCAACTGTGTATCCAGTCTGCCTAAGGTCTGGAAAGAAGCCGTGTACTTCTCTACCCATAGCCTATGAAAGAAAAGGGCATTCATCGGAAAGGATGGAAATGATTTCCAGTGGGGAAATCATCAGATTGTACACTGAGCTCTAAAGTATGCTCTGCACTTAGCAGGTGATCCAGCCTGTCTCGGGGCTCCTGCCTCGTGAAAGTTACCCTTCAATCAGCCCCTTGGGAAACATTTCCCAGAGCTTTTGAAAAATGATGTTCAAAGAGGGGAAGCATTGGTTGGATAAATAAGGAGCATGTGAACCTTTCCCCATACCAGCTTCACCAGCCAGCCCTCCCTAGTCCCCACGTGCTTCCACACACCAGACCCTGTGCTCCAGGCACAGAGGATGCCAGCCCTGGATCAGTTGGTAGTATGCTATGTGACTGTCCATCAGCACATGGCCACTGAGCCAGTGTCTCTATCCCTCACCCTTGCCTTCTGCCCCTGGGCCAGTTCCCTGACCCCTTTACAGCTCCACTGCAGGTAGCTGGTTCCCCTTAGTCTACCAAAAACTGAATGACTGTTCTTTGCTTCCCTCAAAGGGTTCCCTCTTTCTTCCCCCTCCCATCCCTCTTCACTTATAGCTCTTTCATTTGTTCACCCATAAAGAGCGTTATTAATTGTCCAGCAGGGGAAAGAAAAAGTCAGAAAACAGACTCAGACCCCTGACCCTAATTTTCACAAACCAACTCCCTTTATAATGGATTTCACGCATAATTGTTGCAATGAAGTGCCCAGTTACTTAAAAATAAAATTTAAAAAGCCTAGAAGCAACAAATTTTAAAATGACTTATATCTTTTTTAAAAAAAAAAAAAAAAAACTTTATTTATTTATTTATTTGCCTTGGTGTTTGCCTGGAACTGGAACTACAGACAGTTGTTAGCTGCCATGTGGGTGCTGGGAATCGAACCCGGGTCCTCTGGAAGAGCAGAAGGTGCTCTTAACCGCTGAGCCATCTCTCCAGCCCCATAAAATAAATGACTTATCTAAAAGACAAGCAACTAGTAGTATAAAGGTACCTGCCCTCCACATGACTCTGAGGTACCACACCTACCAAAGACAAGTGGTTCGGACCTGTCCCTTGGCCAAAGTATCCACACTGGAGCTAAGGGAGGGGACGTTAAGTTTGAACTTAATCCAACTTGTGTTGCTCAAATATTTCAAGTGTAGGTTACAGAAAAGTTGGGACCACACGAAGGTTAGAGGTGGCCTCCACTCTGCCTGATCTTCCACAGATCTGAGCAGGGGCAACCAGCCTAACTGGGACAAGTCACCAGCAAATGGACAGCAGAACCACAGAGGAATGGAAAGCAGGCCCTCACTGCTGCTCCCCCAGGTTCCAGATGTCTTTATACTTCTTATGTACCCTGCAGTGTTGAGCTGACTGATGAATGGCAGAGTCCCTGGCCTTCTAAACTCTGAACACTCTCGTCATGGGGGACTCTGGAGGCTACAGAGAGTCAAGGCTAGGCAAGGGGGCGTTAGCCAGAGAGGACAGCGCCACAGTTCTGATGGTGACACTGCTGCAGGCGGTGTCTTTGAGGGATCTGTAAAATGCTGAGAGGTCCTGGGACAGGAAATGCAGCTGGTTTATTTGGCTAACTGTTCATGCACGCTGCTACCTCTGTGCTTCTGTTTCTTATCCAGGGATGTATTTTTCATTTAAACAGTTGAAGAATAAAAGGGATAGACACTCTCACCCAATACCCACTACACTCTTTAATCTTCTAACAACGTCTATTCCTTTTGTTTGTTTTCGGAGGGAGAATGTATCTGAACCAGACTAGGATCAACTATTTCCCCCAACAAAAACCATTTTATAACCATCTGCTTTTCCTAGTCTCTCTTCTCTGCTCTTTCTGGCATCCAACCCCACACACACCACCCCCCAGTCTACCCCAGGCCACACTTGAGTGAGGTGGTTAAGAAATGGAAAATTAGCAAAGACACCTAACAAGTTGATGCTTCTGATTAAAGAAAAGCTGCTCCTGGAGCTGTTAGCAGTTGATGGTCCCTGGACTCCCTACAAACCAAGTCCCTTCTATGTAGCAGACCAAAGGCTGGAAGGACCGTGTGTTTGCCCATCTACCCAGGAACACTGCAAAGCATCTCCTTCCTTCATTCTTTTCAACCTCCCTGTCAGAAAAGCCACTCATTTGTAGCCAGCCTCCTGGATCAGGTTTCTCTCCTGGTCCTCCAGCTTCTCCACACAAGGTCATATTCCTCTTCACAATATGCAAACGGCTGGGCAAAGCATCATGAATTTACACATTTGGTTTGGGCAAACATTGCTGTGGATCAGGCATGGATGTGCACTTGAATGGCGAACCCCAGGTCTTCACTTGTGAGAGCAGGTGCCCGTGTGTTATCTGCATCTTCCTGGTGAGGAGGGTGTGGAGAAGAGGAAGGGGGGGGTAAATAGAGATGTGCATGTCTTCTGACTGAGCAGTTAGGGACTTTTAATTTCCTGCATGCCGTGGAATGAAGATTGGTTTGTCTGCCTGGCTGCACAATATCCAGTCACTTGTGACCCAGTGTTTATTGCGTGCAGATTGGTGAATGCTGGCTCTTTGAGGGGGGTTAGACAGATAACAAAACTGCACTGTGTCATATGCCATCCTACCCTCACAAAAGGTTTGGCGTCAGTACAGAAAGCCACCTGCGTGGACTGTTTTTTTAAGCTTGTCCTTTAATGTCACCCAGTTCCAACACGTTGTCCTCTACCCAAAAGAACTAATGAGTCTCTTGGTTTGATTTCATCTGAAGAGTGGATTACTTAGGAATGCCGAGTTTGCCTTGTGCTACTTTGTGGAATGCATCCTTTGAAGTGTCCTTTGTGTCTGCCTCACTCACTCACCCACACCTTGTGCTTGAGATCTGAGGCACGTGATTTGGGTTGTTGAGCCATCGTGTTTTGTAGTTGGGGTTTTGTTTCCTTTTCTTAAAGCACTAATTTTTCTCCTGTGCTTGCCAGTTCTCATCTCCCTGTTCTCTGGCCCTTTTTCTCATTCTCCTGCTATAGATCAAAGTGGTCAGAATGTTCCATAATTTCCACGAAGCCCCTCATAAATCCAAGAACCAAAACTCCATCCACAGCTTCATGTCCCACCCTGGATACAACGCAGATGATGAATTTCTACCGGAAGATCCTGGATCGGTTCCTAAGGCAGGGACTAGGGTGCTCCTGTTGGATGGTGAGGCCACTCCATATAACAAAAACAACAATGCTGTGGATTGCAGCCAAGTGCAAATCGTCACCTCCCATTCTGACAGCCCTCTGCAAAGCCTGGAGACATCAGTTTGAACTTCCATTCTCCGATTCCCGTCCCTGCTTTCCCCATTTCTTTTATCATCTGTCCCTCTCTGAGGTGATGAAGGGCTTGTGACTGTTATGTCAGCTGCTCCTAAGTGTGTGAGAACCCCCACCTGGCCGTGAAGAAACAAGAACACAGACCTACAAGGATTCAGTCAAACCCCGGGCAGGTAACGGTAGATCTACTCCTGAGGTATACCAGTTGTCATTTTTGAAGAAATGATGACAATCCTCCTGGCATCATCCAACTCGAAGTCTCCACAGCGTTCCCACGTGGTCACCACCTCCTGTCTTGGAGATTTTATGGGCGTCTGCCATTTACAAGACTAAGTTGTGGGCTCAGGGAGAGACAAAGACCCAGTGTTTGTGTTTCAGTAGACTGATTATTCTTAGAACATTTTTTCCTATTTTGAAAATGTGCACCCTAAGGCCTCTAGCTCTTCCTGCCCTTCAGTCTTTGCTTCTTATGTGACCCTTATCATCCTTCTTCTTACTCTTTTTTTTCCCCTAAGTTGTGGTAATTAAGAGAAAGGACAGGGCAGAGACAACCTGAGCCAACTTTGGCCCTTGCTGGTCCCATCGGAACCTTTTGTTTTGTTCTAGAGGCAGGCAGATTTCTTTGCTAAAATGGTCTTTTTGGAGCAAATGAGCTGGTAAAACATTCCCCTATTTTCACCAGGTAAGCTCCAATGTTGGGATGTTCATCTAGCCCCTTGGGTGTGTTGGGATTTTTAAGTGCCAGGGAAATCAGCCATGGCCATGAAGCTTTCATCTGTATAATATGTAGTTATCACCATAGGCCTGAGCTTCCTCCTTGCCTGTGGTGGTAGCAAAAGAAAGAATAGGACATGCCCCTGCCTCCTAGCTGGAGTCTCAGGACCAACATGGGGCAGGCCTAGGACCAGAAAACACTGAAGCAGACTGTTTTTAAGGGTATTTGCCAAGGATTCCAGGGAAGGAGCTGGTCGTTGGGGGAATGAGTATTAAGAAGTCTTGGGAGGGGCTAAAGAAGCATTCCATCGGGATCAGAAGCCTTCCCACAAGCTAGGTGCCTGAGTTTCAGCTTTGACATTCTTTTCCCTTTCCTAATTCTATGCTTTGTTGTGTCCCACAACATTTACCACCTCTAAGGAGGTCTCCAACTTTTGCAAATATTCCAATGTTGAAAATATACATCCAGAAGAGGAAGCTCCCGGACAGTGTTTGGATTCAAGGAGCAAAGGCCCTTCTCTGGCAGCCCCCTGCCTCCTCTCTTCCTTGCTTTCTTTCACACACCCTTTTCCAGCCTCCAGCAGCATCTCCACTGCTGTCCAGGAGAGTCCGTGCCTTCTCACCCCAGAACACTGCCCAAAGCATCCTCTGCCCGCCCACCTCTCAGGAGTTGGGATCATCTTACTGGGACAAGGTGGAGGCACACTTCCAGGTGCTCCATTTGTATCCCTGCTGTGCTGATTTAAGCACTTTTGTGCAGGTGGACCAAATTTATGTCCCCAAGTCCCATCTCCCGACAGGTCAGTGGGGCCCGCCTCCCACTTTCTAGGGTGATGGGAATAGAGGAGGGTGCGTGAGGTTGTCAGGTTTCTACTTGGGAGAGAGGGAAAGACAAGATGAGCCTGTCCACTCCACGCCTTTCTTCTAGAGATCTTCCTCTTTCCCCTACCCCAAGCTGCCAAGATGGGGTGCGTGAAGAAACAACCACTCCACACCCATCACAGCATACATAACCCATCAATCTAGAAAGCAGAGAGAAGGCTTTGATTTGGGTTTTGTAAAGCTTACACCACTTCAGCAGTCTTTCCTTGTGGCTAAAACAGCTCACTGGAGTTGTTAATTATTCACACACACATATACACACGTAATATATATTTGAATACATTAGAAGGTTTGATTCTGTCAACTCTTTTATTACCTCAGATCATTTTTAAAAGGAAGTCAATAACAAGCTTCGAAGGCCATTTTACCATCCTTGCTCCCAAGAGACTTTTGTGGTGCCTGGCAGGACACTCTTGAGTGCTTTATGTCTACTTTTTTAAAGTCAATAGTGTGTGTGTGTGTGTGTGTGTGTGTGTGTGTGTGTGTGTATGTGTGTGTGTACATGTATGTGTGCATGTTCTAATTTCCATAGTAAAAAAGAAAATATAGAAATATTATGCAAAAAATATAGTTTTCTTTAGATCAGAAACTAATATTTTTGAGTCAGCCATATATAGTGTTTAAAGAATTTCAAATAAAGTGCCGTCATGGAACACCGTGGGGGGAGCACACAGCCAGTTACTCGACATGACAGGTGGTTCAGTATATTTATAATTGGTTTTAGGGGAAAAAAAACAATATACCATACTTCCTTTCTTCAAACAGCCATCTTTATATTTAGGGGGAAAATTGTTGGGTTCTAGACTTTTTTAATATAAATTTTGTTGATACGAAATTGAGTAAAGTTCAAGTGTTTCTGCGCATGTTTTTATATGTTTTTCTATTCAGTTTCAGCGATCCAGGTGGCAGTGATTAAACACGAGAGATGTTAATAACAGTTTCCCCTAAATGGTGCTTCAGATGTGGAAAGGTTTGACAGGGAGAAAGAGAACGGCTCCTAAAACCCTCTTTTGATAAACCTAGAAAAATGGGTTAAAGAGCCTACAGGTAGTGAGGGGAACACCCAGAAAGAGGCTTCTCAGCTGTCAGGACACGGATGTATGCTGCCATGGAAGAGTGCCAGGCTTCTTGGTAACCAGGGGCAAGGGCCAGTTGGGCTTCTGTTTGATGAGGAGTTAGCAAACAGAGAGCAATGTCAGTGCCAGTCTCTCCTGGTCAGCAAGGGAACTCTGATGTGGGGTTTGCATTTCTCTACACTTTTTCCACTTCTTCCCCCCGCCCCAGAGTGACCCCTTTAGTGAGTGTATTTTTGTGCATGAATCTGAGTTGTGACACCTTCCTGTTTTGTATAATACAGCAGAGAGGACACTGAGCCAGATTGGAAACGATAAATACAGCAATGGCTGCTTCTAGCTCTGACACTCTGAGGCCTAGGCCCTTCTCAACAGTCCTTCACTATCCTTTAAAGTGCTTTTTTTTTTTTTAATCCCAAAGGATGAGAGACCAGATAGACCCCCTTTGTGCACTTGTGGATTCCTCAGGTTTGGATTTATATTTTCCTTCAAGCTTTAGGGGACAGTTGCACAGATCAATCAGAGTGATTACCTCACTGCCAAAAATCCAGAGGGGCACTCGAGTGTGAGTGTGCCTGAATCTTCTCCTGTATCCTTCCTTTTCTTCCCATCCCTTGCCTTACAGTTGAAGCTACCTGTGGTACCATCCCAGTCTGCACTTTTTCAGCCATCTTCTGCATCAAGGGTCCACCCCATGGCACTGGTGGGGGTGGGCACGTACAGTGTCTGCTGTTCTAAAGCCATCCTTTTCCTCAGTAGACCAGCTACCCTCCCTCCCTTCCATTAGCTCAGAGCCAGACCCTTTGCCTCCCCAGCTCTGCAGTTAGGCTTGCTGTCCACGTTCTTCTTGGGAGAGGTGAAGGGACATGAGCTCCCTGCAACTGAACTGGCCAGCCTTTGGTTCGTGTTCTCTCCCCATATGTATATATGCCGTATGTAAATATGCCATATATATGTGCCAACAAACTGATCTATGCCATCTTTTCTAATCGGCATGCAGGTAGGAATTTTGAGTTTCTTCTCAGTAACTAGTATAATGAGCACTGGTATTTTTGTACAAAAGAAAAAGAAAAAAAACAAAAAACCAGAAAATTGACTGTTGTGGTCTGCATGACAGACATGATGATATCAAAGCAATGTATATTCCTAGCGTGTGTTGCCATAGTCTGCAGTTAAGCTTAACAGTGCACCCAATCTGTATTTGCATTTGATATTATTTAAGCTCTATGTATAATGTTTTGCATGTATTTATATGGTTCTTGGGGGGGATGCTATAAACTGACAAATCTGTAATGCAAATATGTTGTCCCACTGACAGGGGAAGAAGAGGAATTTTAATGGGGTGATTTTTTTGGAACCAATAAAGCTTTTTGCTGATGAGCAGAAACCAATGCCATGCACTGAGAATAAAAACCCATGCCCACTTGTAATGTGCTGTTCTCTGTGTGTCTCCACATTTGGGGTGCACCACGGACTCTCTGAAGCTGAGGAGGGGTTTACCTTCACCACCTTTAGAGCAAACGCAGGCCCCAGCTTGTCCCTTACCATGACATGCTTTCTTCAGGGACCCACAGCCCTGGGGACCAGCCTCATTCCCTTGTCTGGACACTCCACGGCTAGAGTTGGGGAAAGCTGGTGAATGTTATTTTCACACGTGGGATCAGCGCCACACTAGAGTTTATTCAGGAAAGTTACCAGGCGAGTACAAAGGGAGAGAAGGGGAAGAGAAAAGAGCCGGACTTTCACATGGTGTCTCCTTTTAAGAGAACGGGTGGGCATGGATTTACGTAGCCATGCCTACGCCACGTTGGGTTTACTATGTAGCTGCTACATGCCAGGAATCCTTACAATGAGGCCTTGGGTAGAATGAGCAAGAGGATGCCTGGCTTAGGTCCTCCATCTTCTCCTCCTTCCCCTCCTCCTGGTTCCCTTCTCCTCCTCAGTTTCCCTTTTCTTCTTTTTTTCTTTCTTTTTTTTTTAACTTTATTTATTTATTTATTTGCCTTGGTGTTTGCCTGGAACTGGAACTACAGACAGTTGTTAGCTGCCATGTGGGTGCTGGGAATCGAACCCGGGTCCTCTGGAAGAGCAGACGGTGCTCTTAACCGCTGAGCCATCTCTTCAGCACCCCCCTTAAAAGGCCTTGGACACTGTTAGCCCCCTTATAGTAACTGCCCCTCCTGCAGGCGTTCCCCGCCACCTACCTCCTCTTCCTGTAGCTGTTTTTGCTTTTAATGTCTCATTCATTACATTTTAGCGGCATGGCTGGTGTTAGCCTCCATTTTCTAAAAGGAAGATAGATCAACTTACCTTCTAGCCTGTCATACCTCTCAGATGCCTCCCTGTAGCTCTCACCCATGTGTACAGCCAAGTTCTCCGCTCTTTTCTAAGTCATCTTTTCTAGAATAGAACGCTGTCTCTTGCTAAGGGTTTCTTAGGAAAAGTATGTTGGTGAAGGCCAGCCAGTATTCCCTGATGGTCTCTCGAGAGTTTCTGAAACACTGGTTCAATAGTAGGGTCTGGCCTGGGTGGAAAATACTTTTAGGCTACGTCTTAAAAAACATTTTTTCTAATGTGTGTATGAGTGTTTTGCCTCCTTGGTGCCCAAGGAGGCTAAAAAAACATCTTTGGATCCCCTGAATTTGGCCTTAACAGATGCTTGGGAGCCTCCTGTGTGTGATGGGAGCAGCAAGTGCTCTTATCACTGAGCTCACCAGCCCTCAGCCTAAGCATTATCCCCAGCTTTCTTGCCTATCCCATATTGCTCTCCATAAACATGGACACGTAGACTGCTTTGTTTCTTTAAAATGGAGGCTGGAAAGTAATTCATTTAAATAAATTTAAACTTTAAAGGAGCTGTGGCCTTATTTGATATCATAAGCCTTAAGACAGTCATAGTAGGGTTTGCTTTTCCCCCATTATAAGTGCTCTCCTAAATGCCCTTGCTAGAAAGGATGCTTGCATACCTGTAACATCCTTTCTGAACCATGGCCCCATATTTCCCCTTTTACTCTCCCTTCTTGCCCTCATTGGACCTCTTATCTCTGCCTCTCTGTTGAGACATCAGATTTTTGTTGTTGGTTTGATTGTTTTGAGACACAGTTTCTCTGGGTAGCCCTGACTGCCCTGGAACTAACTCTCTAGACCCATGTTGGCCTCGAACTCACAGGCATACAAACAAACAAAACCCAAAACCTCCTGATCTGGCACGTGAGAAGGAATGGGGTCTGGCTAAGTCTGCTGTATCTTAAGATGCTGGTTTAATGGGACATAAAGGCAGTTGGGTTCCTTGGGCCCAGGTGAGAGCATAGTCAGATAGTGGCTCACACCTGTAATCTCAGCACTGAGGAGGCAGAAGCAGGTGGATCTCTGAGTTTGAGGCCAGCCTGGCATACAGAATGAGTTACAGAGCAGCCAGGGTTACAAAGACAGACCCTGGAGAAAGAGAGGGGGAGGAGAGAGAGGGGGAGAGGGAGAGGGAGAGGGAGGGAGGGAGGGAGAGAGAGAGAGAGAGAGAGAGAGAGAGAGAGAGAGAGAGAGAGAGAGAATATGCTTCTTTACTCCCAGTTTTAGAAAATAGTTACTTTGACCTCCACATTTAGTAATTCTCTGTAAGGTCCCCTCTCTTAGTTACATCTTCTCTGTGTGACCACTGAGTTATTTAAAGCTCTACCAAGTCTTCCTGACCCCCACCAAGTATACATATGGCTGAAGGTCCATACATACCAACACAATGGTCACAGCTCCTGCCTTGCGTCTGTTAGGACCTGACCTTGTCACTTGGAAGCAGAAAGAAGAGGAGGAATAGCATGTCCCCCACAGGCAAATGATTCTGCAACTTTACTGTAAATAAAACAAATATGTCTCTGTCTCTGTGATGTCTTCAACTTCTGCTGGCCTTCGGTATGTCTGGTCATGGTGGTACACACTTTTTATCCCAGCTTTGGGGGTCAGGTGAGTACCTGAGTTCAAGACCTGTCTGATCTACAGCGTTCCAAGATGGGCAGGGCTATGAGGAGAAACCCTGTCTTCAAAAACAAAAATAAAAGCATCAAAAAGAAATAGCCTGCTATGTGTGTAGACCAGGAAACATTCATCTTGGAAACTGGTACTTTCTGGTTCTGGCTCCTCATATGGAGCCAGTTAACAAGACTTGACTTCTTTAGTGAGACTGTTGACAGTAGTACCCCCCTGGGGAAGCACCACTTCCCTAGACCTAGACAACTCAAAAGATGCTCCTTGAAATAATGACCTTTCCGCCATCCCTAAGAGGATGATGTCACACACATAGCATGCCATCTCTACACTCAAACTAAAATGTGTATTTGGGACGTCAAACAACAATCAGAAATGAAGCAATTTTTCATGAAATCTAAGTAAAGCAAATACTTAAACTGTCTGCATGGCTCAGCTACCCTAAAGCTGCAACCCTTTAATATAAATCCCCTACCCCTGACCATATGGTGATTCCTGGCCATAAAATTATTTTTGTTGCTGATTCATTAGTGTAATTTTGCTACTGTTAGAAATCCTAATGTAAACATCTGATATTTCTGATTTTTATAGGTCTTAAGCAGCATGTATAAAAGGGCTGTTTGACCCTCCCAAAGGGGTGGCAAGCCACGCTTTGCTGATGCCACCACGCTCCAAGGGATGTCCTTGTCCCTTACTCTATGACAGACCTAGGCTCTGTGCGCAAACTCAGCTATGACTTAGTTTCCTCCATGTCCCTACAATAGAAAACCACCCCCCTTTAGCACAGACTTCTTCCCAACACAGCACAAGTGATTAGATTGGTCCCTACTACTATGCTAGGAATACTGCTCTGGAAGCGACTTGTTCTAAATTGCATTTGTTTAAATAGGCACTATTTAAAATTTCTGTTTATGATATTGAGGGATGTTCTTTGGTCCTTTAGCTCAGTTTGACTAGCCCCTTCTACCATATAAACTGATATGGTAGTGCATGCTTGTAATCCCAGTACTTAGAGAGAGGCAAGAGGGTCAGAAGTTCAAGGTCAATCTCAGCTACCATAGAAAATTTGATGCCTGTAATACATGAGGTACTACTTCAAAAAAAAAATTGTAAAAACTTACTTGAAAGAGAGAACTCATATACTAGTTACTTTACCATTGCTGTGAAGAGGCATCATGACCAAGGCAACCCATAAAAGAAATCATTTAATCTGGGGCTCATGGTTCTAGAAGCTTCGAGTCCAGTGATCATCATCATAGTAGAGAACATGTCAGCAAGAGGCAAGTGTGGCACAGAGCAGTAGCTGAGAGTTTGCATCTTGATCCACGGGAAAGGGGCAGAGATTCCTGACCCGGAATGAGACAAGTCTTGAAACATCACACTTCCTCCAACAAGGCCAACACTCCTAATGTAGGCCCTTGCGTGAACTTTCCCTGCACCAAACCATGAGGCAAAGCCTGTGGATTGCTAGCTGTATGTTCTATGCTTAAAACCAAGTTTCATTAAATTTCCTGCCTGTGGGTGTTAGAACAGATGAGTTTAAGTTAGAACAGGTAAGCCTACATTGTTTACCCCAAGTCAATAATTTCCAGCCACCTGAGGAGTTTCCACCTGTGTTCTGCCTCTGGTATATAAGTCTGAGCCCAAGTCTCAATAAATGGCATTTGGCATGCAGCATTCTCATTGCATGAATGACCCAACTCGTGAATGATACAGGTAGTGCAAGGCGTTCCAGTCATTACCTCCTAAAACCCAGACAGTTACAACTGGGGACCAAGCATTCAAACATGAACTTATGGGGGCCATTATCGTCCAGGCCACCACAGCTAGTGAGGAAGAGCAGAAAACTGGAATTGCCTTCATGCTTAAGAAAAAGAACAAATGCCTCAGAAGCCATCTCTCCATTTGGGGTTGGAGATGTAGTTCAGCAGGTAAGAGTTCTTACAACTCTTACAGAAGACCCAGGTTCAGTTCCCAGCACCCACATCAGGAAGCTCACAATCACCTCTAACCAGTTCATAAACTCATGCAGAGGCATGTGCACATACATGATAAATACATAAATACCTCCATTTGAGCAAGAATTCCTACATCTTTTCTTTTTTAAAAAAAAAAAAAAAACTTTATTTATTTGCCTGGAACTGGAACTACAGACAGTTGTTAGCTGCCATGTGGGTGCTGGGAATCGAACCCGGGTCCTCTGGAAGAGCAGATGGTGCTCTTAACCGCTGAGCCATCTCTCCAGCCCCCCTACATCTTTTCTATTCACGCTTTGAGCTAGCTGCAAAGAAGGTAGGAGAAAGCCGGGTCTACTCCGGCTTGCCTTTCGGGAAGGGGCTAAGGTAGCAAAGTTGCAGACAGACTAAGACTTATATCAGGCAGTGGGACATGCATGCTTTGACCTAATCTTTGCTTCTTCACTGTCTGGCTTCCCATCTCTGCAAGGCTATCAAGATACATGCGCGATTTTTTTCAAATTACACTTGAAAATCAGAAAGTTGTCAAAGATGCTTCAGAGCTCAGGTGTGTGACAGGATTAGCAATCCTTTCTAAAAGTGGTTTCTTTTTGTTGGTATGTTGTTGTGTTGCTTTTTTAACCAGAATGGTGACTCATACCTGCAGTCCCAGCACTTAGGAGTGTGGGGCAGGAGGATTGCAATGTGTTCAAGAGTAGCCTGTGCTACATACTGAGTTCCAGAACCACCTGCCTATGGAGTGAGATCCTGTATCAAAAAGCAGTGGTTTGTTTGTTTTTTAGATTTATTTTATTTCATGTGTATGAGTATTTGCCTACATGTATCTGTGTGCACAGTGTACATTCCCAGTATCCAAGGAGGTCAGAGAGGGTGGATTCCCTAGAATACGAATTACAGATGGTTGTAGACCACCGTATGGGTACTGGAGATCTAACTCAGGTCCCCTGGGAAAGCAAAAAGGGCTTTTAAGTGCTGATATACCACTCCAGCCTCTTTGTTTGGTTTTTGGTTTGTTTTGGTTTTGCCCCAGAATAGCTGTACTTTCATTGTTGTTTGGTTGGTTGGTGTGTTTTTTTTGTTGTTGTTGTTTTTTGTTTTTTGTTTTTTGTTTTTTTTTTTTTTTTTTTTGAGACAGTGTTTCTCTGTGTAGCCCTGGCTGTTCTAGAACTCATTCTGTAGACCAGGCTGGCCCGGAACTCAGAGATCTACCTACCTCTGCCTTCCAAGTGCTGAGTTTAAAGGTGTGCACCACCATGACTTGGAAATGTATTTATTTTTATTTCATATGGATTGATGTTTTGCCTGCATGTGTCTGTGTGAGGGTATCAGATCCTTTGTAACTTCAGTTCCAGACAGTTGTGAGCTGCCAGGGGGGTGCTGGAAATTCTTTGGAAGAGTAGTAAGTGCTCTTAACTGCTGAGCTATCCCTCCAGCCCCCTGTACCTTTTTTAAATGACTTAAAAACATTAAACTAGGGACTAGGGACTAAAAAGATGACTTCACAATTAGGAACATCTACTGCTCTTCCCAAGAACCCTAGTTCAGTTCTTAGCACTAGCATTGGACAGCTCACAACTGCCTGTAATTTCATTTTCAGGGGATCGGAAACTCTGGCCTCCATGAGTACTACTACATACATACACATGGTACATACATGGAAATAGCAAGCATACACACATGTACATAAACTAAAATGAACAAGAAATTTTAAAAACAAACTTTGAACTAGCTTATTTAGGTCTCTGCCAGCTCTAAAATGCAGATTAATTTATCAATAACAACAACAAAAATTAAATATGTGACCGAGGAGCTAACTCAGTGGGTAAAGTCGTTGCCATGGACACAAGAAGGCCTGCATTCCATCCCCAGAAGCCATGTGAAAAAGTCAGGCATAGTGATGTGTAGCCAGACATTTTCTGACCCATCCGGGATCAATAATAAAATAATTATTCAGAGACTTATATTAATTACAAACTGTTTGGCCTATGGCTCAGGCTCATTACCAACTAGCTCTGATAACTTAACCCATTTCTATTAATCTATGTATTGCCATGTGTTCCATGGCTTTACCTATGTCCCGTTATATCTTGCTTTCTGGGCAGCAGCCTACAGCATCTCCTTGACTCTGCCTTTCTTCATCTTTATCTCTGCTTGGATTTCTCACCTGTCTCTAAGCTGCCTTGCCATAGGCCAAATCAGCTTCTTTATTAACCAATGGTAGTAAAGCATATTCACAGCACACAGAAGGACATCCCACATCAGTGATGAATTCTTGTAATCTCAATGCTAGAGAGACAAAGACAGGCAGAACAGTAGGACTCAGTGGCCTTCTGGAGACCCTCTCTCAAAAAGCCAGGCAGATGGCTGCTGAGAGCATCATCCAAGAGTGACCTCTGTCTTGCACAGATCTATGTATGCACAGGACCACACCCACATCCACATACACATTGTGTGTGTGTATAAATATATGTAGTGTGTATACATATATGTATATATGTATGTCTGTATATGTACATACAGTGCTGCGTGTTTGAAGACAAACCTAACTTAGACACTTCAGGTATTTCCTTTCTTTTTATAAACATACGCACAAATACAGTCTAAGAAAACGTAGTGATTGGAGCACAGATTGTTGATTGTATTATCTAGCTGGTTATATAGTAGCATGGGAAACTGTTTTGGAATTTGGAATTTGTAGAAAGAACAGTCATTTAGAAACCCGGGTTGTAACCCAGCTGGAATGGTATAAATCTGAGAGAAACGATGTGCCACCTGAGGCAAGGTAGAACGAGTCCGGGATTTAGAAGGCCTGTGTCAAATCCTGATCCTGTTGCCCACTTGCTGGGTGACTTCAGGGTCTTTCCAGCCCTGATGCTCTGTTCCTCCTCTCGTGTTTAGCTGTTATTAATAACTATGGAAGCCTGAATGGAATTTCTCTTCCACTGTTTTATCTCCCTGGAATGTGGTGTAATTGTGTGCTTTGAACATTACCCCATACTGGGACGTGTGCCAGCAGGCCTCACCTCGGGCCCAGCCACCTGTATCCACATCAAAGACAAATAGTCCAGATCTCTGAAGTGTGAGACTTCTTTCCTAAATCACCTCAGGCACTGACCAAGCTTGTGGCCAGCAAGATCTATGAGAGGATGTGGTAATCCTGTCTCCTGTCCTTGGACATTGATCCACTCATTCAGTAAACAAGCACAGTATTGATCCTGTCAGGCATGTGTACACTGAAGCTGAATTAAGGGAAGCCTCCCCCGCCCCCACCCCAGCCTCTTTGAATTTAGTCTCATGGGAAAGCAAATATGTAACATGTCAAGGGATGATTAGGGTCAGGGGAGAAACAGAGAAAGGTAAGACAAGATGGGTGAACAGACAGCCAGAGACATTTGTGGAGCCACCCAGAGATGGCTTGGGTTTATTATTGTTGCTATTATTATTATTATTATTATTATTTTATGGCACTGATGTTTTGCCTGCATGTATATCTGTGTGAGAATGCCAGATCTCCTGCAACTGAAGTTATACCTAGTTTTGTGAGCTGCCATGTGGGTGCTGGGAATTGAACCCAGGACCTCTGGAAGAGCAACCGGTGCCCTTAATGGCTGAGCCATTTCTCCAGCCCCTCTCCCGAGCCCAGAGATAGTTAAAGTGAGCTGGGTGATTATGTGCCCTAAAAGGTCAGCCCTGAAGCAGGAGATCTATCTTATTGGGGAGGGGGACCTGCAAGGAGATCGCAGGTTGAACTGAGTGACTCAATGGGAATGTAAAAATGGCAAATTCAGAGCCTGGAGCTTCTGTACAACAAGAGGTCATTGGAGGATCATACAGAGGGTGCAATGATTTACCCCACAATTTAAAGGGGTCCCATTGTCTGTGATGAGGCTGTGATCTAGAAAATTATACCTTGGGTGACCTAACCTCCTAAGAGAACAGAAAGATCCAAGCCCCATTGTCATGTCTTGGTCCTATGGCACACAAGCTACTTAAAAGGCAATGCCACCCTCATGTGTTTGGGGCATCCAGTCAATGAACTGAAAAATGATTATTGGAGGGACTCTAGGCAGCCCAAGCATTGCAATGGCAGGTCTCACCCTTCTCCTCCACCCCCTCTGCCTCACTATAAACCATTAGATGCCACTCCTGAAGCAGCCACCAAGGTCTGTTCCCTTATTTGGCCACTTCCTCCTCCTGAGGCTGACTACCAAGGTCCAGCTATGGAACTGTTGAAGTCCAGTTGGCTCACCTAACTAACATGCCCAATTAAAACTAAACACCTCCTTCTAATAGCGGGTTTCCCCTTTTGCTTTAACAGGCTGCCATTTGCCTATGGGGCACCTTTGTTCTGCTTCACCCAGAGGCTGTCCTCTGTTGTAGCTGTTGTAAGCCCCGCCCCCCCCAACATCCCTCCCCCTCCCCCTTGTTCCCCTCCCCTTTTTTCTCACCCTCTATCTCCTGTCTTTGTCTCTTATCCCCTGCCCTTTGCCCCCCTGGGGCAAATCAATCTCCTTTCTGATGACAGCTTGATCTTGAGCCAATACTGGTCCCTTCAGTGATTGCTAGGAGTTTTCTGCTCATCCCTAAGATCCACAAACAAAGCAGTCTAGTCTGGTGGTGGAGGTGCACACTTTTAACCCCAGCACTTGGGAGGCGGAGGCAGGCAGATCTCTGTGAGTTTGAGGCCAGCCTGGTCTACAGCGTGAGTTCCAGGACAGCCATGACTACACAAAAGAACCCTGTCTCAAGCAGAGAGGGAGGGGAGGAGGAGAAAAAGAAAAAGAAAGCAGCCTTGATCTGCACCTTTCATCTTTTGACTCTCTGTCACACTCACCATCCGGGCCACAAGCAGGTGTTGTGCCCCACTCACCTCCCCTGAGACTCACTACCATCATCTGATTCCTACTGTGACTGCCACTGTTTCCTGTGCTGAGGGCCACCCTTTCCTGTCAGGCCCAAGAGTAAGCAGCTGTCTGCCTGTCCCCTTAGAGGAGAATCTCTAGCCACTTGCAACTTGGGGGCCAAAGAAAATTGGCTTGTTCTTCGCAGTGGTCTCTCGGGCTGCAAGATAGAAAATCCCAGAAGAACCAAGGAGGCAGAGGCCTGGGCCAGTCTATCCTTGGAACTTTCTTATGTGTCGGTAATACATTCCTCCATCAGAGCCTAAGTCTTTTCTTGGTTGCAGGGACCGCCCCCTAGCCTGGCCTCAGTCCTCACTTCTGGAAGTTCGTCAGGCCAAAGATTTTGGGTGGAGTCGAGGCAGGAGTAGAAACGGGAGGAAGCTGCACTGTTTTTTCACATCTTTAGCTCAAAAGGAAGGTATTTGCTGCCTTTCTTGTGTTTCAGACCTGTCTGTACTGGAGACGCCCCAGGGCTCCACCATGAAGGGGGAAGGGAGGCCTCCATAGAGACGTTCTTGTCATCTAAGATTGTTCCAGCCCCAAAACTTCCAAAAAAGGAAGTCTGGTTTGGGTTGTTTTTCACACAAGGCAATTTGTGCATTTTTTTTTCCAAAAATATAAGAGCTACTACTGTTAACACCTTTGTGGAGCAAAGACCAGCCACAAGAGCCCCAACTTCCTTCCTGTGAGGTCACACTGTCCTTGTCCCTTGGTAGAAGAGTGTCCAGCAGGAAAAATGGAAAGCCACTGAGAAGTCTCATTGTCTCAGCCATCACACTGCAGATCACAAACTCAGGGGAAGAAAGACTACAGAAAACCCTTCCAGAGTCCCAGTTAGCTCTGTGAGACAAAGGACCCCAAGGACCTCAGAGACCACTCAGGGAGACAGGCAGACACCAAAGGCTGGAGTCCCCACAACATGAGCAATGCCATGCCACACAGAGCTGTGGAGACACAGAAGAATGGCCAGCTCTCTAGAGGGAAAGCTCACAGAGGTGGCAATTCTTGGGCCCATTTTCCTTTTTATTATAAAAAACGATTATCATCTTTTTCTAAAAATAACATTTGATGGTTATAACAATCTGAGCAGTGAGAGTTTACAGAAGAAAGTAACAATGTCCTCAAGGCCACAAGCCAGAAAGGACCAGCACAGAGCTTCAGATAGGACCGTACTGGAATTTTACAAAATAAAAGAAAATGCTGATAAAATGAGGATACTCAGGCACCCATTGTACAAAGTGAGGATGAAGGGGGGTCTATGCACAATACGTACATCCAAAAGGGGGCAGCCATCCAGACCTGCCAGCATGCCAGGGGAGGGCCTATGAATAGGTCCCCAGTGATGCCTCAAAAATGTGGGGGGGCGATGTTTGTTTGCAATAGAGCCCAGTATTGCCCCAAAGTCTCAATCCTCCTGGCTCAGCCTCCCAAGAAGTGTGATTACAGGAATGCCCGTGTTTAAGAAGTAAAGTAACATTGAGGGCAATGGGGGCAGATTGTTAAATAAGAGAACCAACGAGATTGACATCACTATATCAGCAGAGCAGGCTCTGTTTCATGAACTCCTGTGTGTGTCAAGCTCTGAGCCAGACATTTTTTATTAGTGGTCCAATTAATTTTTCCAACAATTCTGCGTAAGAATTTTCACTGTTGCCCAGGTCACATCTAAGCAAATATCATAAAAAGAGAAGATGGGCTTCCAGGATCTGCTGGGTAGCTAGAATCTGAACCTGGTTGATGTTTAACTAGAATTTATATCTTCCTGAAGAGAACTTCTGAAAAAACAAATTGGCATTAGAGGCATTAATGATATAGGCTGCAACCCTCCATCTCCCTTAAGGGTCTTTGCTCAAGTCCAGGGCTGATGGCACACACCTTTAATTCTAGCACATGGATCTCTGTGAGTTCAAGGCTAGCCTACAAAGCAAATTGCAAGACAATCAGGACTGTTACACAAGGAAATCCTGTCTCAAAAAAAACAGAAACAGGGGCTGGAGAGATGGCTCAGCGGTTAAGAGCACCCTCTGCTCTTCCAGAGGATCCGGGTTCGATTCCCAGCACCCACATGGCAGCTAACAACTGTCTGTAGTTCCAGTTCCAGGCAAACACCAAGGCAAATAAATAAATAAAGGGTTCTTTTAAAAAAAAAAAAAAAAAACAAAAACAAAAACAAATAAGAAAGGTCTTTGCTCACCAATGTACCTAAGTTGAGTCTATCTCAAATCAATCTAAACCTTGATTATATGTATGGCAGCACATACATATAAGCCCAGCATTTAGGATTCTAAGGCAGGAATGTTGAGAGTTCAAGACCAACTTGGGTTACTTAGCAAGAACCTGCCTTTTAAAAAAAAAAAAAAGCAAGAATAAAACCTGTCTTTAACAGTTTATAGTCATATGTCACATTAGACTCCTAAAATGATTTAAGAGGTTTCAAAAAACACTAAAAGAATCTGGTTTAAAACATGTACCACTTCATTTCTCAGAAATAAGTGGTTTTCTTCTTCTGTTCTGGAAAGCATTTCCCACCTTCCAGTCGTAATTTATTAGACAGATTTGACTTGTGGAAGGAAAGAAGAACAGGATAGTAGAGGAATGTGAGGTCAGCAGCCCAAGAAAGAATCCCTCTGAGGCTGTTCCCCTTTGGCACAGTAGCAGCATGGGACACAGGAGACAATGTTGATCTGGCTGCTGCAGGCCGGGCAAACAGAGATGACTGCATACAGAGGAAAATGCTTTTAAAAAAAAAAAAAATGGAACTGAGGACCGAACCACCGCGCAAGTGCTCTACCACTGAGCTAAATCTCCAACCCCAGGAAATGCTGCTTTATCATCAGTCAACCTACACCATAGTCTCCATAGTCTGGGATGGCTCACAAGGGCAGCCTACCACCAGTCTTCTAGTGCAAGGGATCTAGTGAGGAATCCTAGTTTTTATTCAGACTTGAAAGAAATGTATGCAGTGACTTAGGTTCTGGCCCCAGAGCTACCTGCCACCAAACCATTTGTTTCCAGATAAGCTGGCTCCCCAAAGGGAAGGTAGAGAGACCAGGAATTACAGGGCTAGTCTGCAGCCTCCTGGGACTCCAGGAGAAGCAGAACAAGCAGGGTTTGTCTGGGTTCTGGAAGCCAAGGACTCCAAAGTCCCCTGGAAAGAGGTCTGGAAGAGGCCTGCTGACAAAGGCACTGATGACGTCATCTATATTTCCCTGGAGCTCCATCTGGCTTGGGAAGCATTCAGAGGCTCTCTGCATGCTCTGTACACTCTTCAGGACATATGTGGAACAAGAAGGGAAGGGAAATTAGAACCAAACTTGGAACATTATCCTAAGCATGGGACAGTGCTTGGGAAGGTCCCAGTGGCACCTGAAATGGGAACCTACCCTGGATTGGCGTTAGACTACAGCAGAATCAAGCCAGCAGCAGACCACCCCTCACCAGAAGCACTGAGTCCTGAGAAAGTCTCCAGAAGCCCTGTAACCCCGGGCTCAGTTCCATTCCCACCATGACACCGGAACAGAGATTCTCAAAGTGTGAAACACAGACTGCTTCTGGCACTGTTACCTTTAGGGGATCTATTTATAAAGCCTGTCCACCCACGGAACCACAAACAGGTGCCAGCTCTGCACTTCTCTAAACTACTACTTCTGATGCTGGTGAGACCTGCTAAAGAACCATTCTAAAGCTAGCACTTTTTAATCAATTAGGAGGCAGAGGCTGGAGGATCTCTGTGAGTTCAAGGCCAGCCTGGTCTATATACAGAATGGCCAGGGTTATGTAGAGAGATCATGCCAAGAAAGAAAGAAAGAAAGAAAGAAAGAAAGAAAGAAAGAAAGAAAGAAAGAAAGAAAGAACCACATCTGAGCCCTGAACCTGATCCACACCTGTAACACTGTCACCGGGCACTAAGACACAAGAGTACCATGAGTTCAGCTAACTCAGGCTAAGAAGTGAGTGAGATCAGCCTCAAAACCAAGCAAACAAAAAGGGTCAGCAAAATGGCTCATTAGATAAGGCGCTTGCCTCTAATTCTGACTTTGATCTCTGGGAACAGACTCCTTCAAGTGTCCTCTGACCTCCACACATGTGCCATGGTGTGTATGCAGACGTACTAAATCAATGCAATAAGAATAAGTAAGTAAAAGTAAACAACACAAATCATTTTAAGCCTCCATAGTTAGACCTTGGAGTCTTATGACACTCAGAAAACTGAGATGAACAATCAAAGACTCTCACTCGCTGATCCTCTTTAGGCACGTGTACCCCAGATGCCAGAGCACCTCTGGGGAAGAGCAAAGCTGAAGAAGGAGAGTCAAGCCCAGCGTTTCCTGTGCCTGTGTCTCATCAGCAGGCTGGAGGTGCTTCCTGTCACTGATTCTTTCCACTCTGCCAAAGTGGTGTGCTGTTTTCACCCTGCCCTGGGGGCTGGAGGAAAAAGAGTTTCTCACGGATCATCTGGGCCTCTGGGCAGTTTTTTTCCCCCTGTGCCCTTCATGTTTCCACCAAGAGACAGAGACTAGAGAGCCACGCCAGCCAGTTCCCATCCGGAGGAACATCGACACCTGGATGATCATCTCACTTCCTGCAGTGGGCACTGACGTTACCCCCAGGAAATCAAACGTGATGCTTCTGCTTCTGCACCTTGTACCAACTCAGCCTGAAGGTAGGGAGGTTTGGGTTTTATTATTGTTATTGTTTGTAGTAGTAGAGGCATATATATTTATAGTATGTGTGTGTGTGTAAGAGAGAGAGGGGAGAGAGAGAGAGAGAGAGAGAGAGAGAGAGAGAGAGAGAGAGAGAGAGAGCAGAGGATGATTTGAGAGAACTGGTTCTCTCCTTCTACAGTGAAGATGATGATGGGGGCAAACTTGGGTCATGAGGCTGGCTATAAGCACTGTCTCTACCTCCAGAGCCATCACAGCAGCCCAAAAAAGGGAGTCAATTGGGAGAAAGTTCTAGAACAGAAAATTAGAATCTTAAGAAAGAACAAACAAACAAACTCCCCGTTTTTGGTATGTGAGAATTTTGGTGAATACAGCCTGAGAAGAATGTCTGTCTGTCTGTCTGTCTGCTCTGATGGTACAGTGCTTGCAAAGTGCGCAGAGCCGGAGTTCCAGACCTAGTGCTGCATGCAGAGTGAGATGGCACATGGTGTAAGTCCCAGTACCGAGAAAGCAGAGGCAGAAGGATCAGAAGAAGATCAATGTCTTTTTCTGCTGCGTATTTTGACTACATAAAGAGTTCTAGGCTACCCTAAGATACATAAAACTCTACATGAAAGGCTATATAGCAAGTTCCAGGCTAGTCTAAGATACATGTGACCCTATCTAAATAAATAAATAAGAAATTTCAAGAATTAAAAAAATGATACATTTGGGAAAACATGGAGATTTGGAGAATTTTTTGTTATTTTTATTTTATCAACTTTTCTCTCTCTCTTTTTTTTAAAGGTGGTTGTATGCAAAATACATACCAATTTGCCTTTTTTCCTATGTATCAGCAACTTAGAAAGAGCCAAGAAAAGAGCAGCCATACTGGCTAGTCAATTCTGACACCGAGAAGCTGCAGAGCCCCTCAGAGGTCGAGGGATGTACACCACCCCAGCCCCACCCGATGTCACAAGAAGGAACTCTGAGTCCAGCACTTTGCAGGGGACTTTTGGCAGCCTGGAAGGGTGAGTGTTTTGGGAAAGTGAACGTCACTGATTTCTGATCTGGTACAGAAATGGTCTAACCTGGCTGTGTTGCCACACCTACAACCCAGGCCTGGGACCGATAAGATCAGCAAACTGAGCTAGAGCCATTTGCTCAGGGATGCTGGGAGGGAATAAAGGAGATGGGGGCAGGGATGAGAGAGTTGAATTTTAGCTGGATTTCTTTCCTCTCTGAGGTCCTGACATCAATCTTTCTAACCTCTTGTCCCACCTTGATAGAAAGGAAAGTCCTAATTCCCCAGCAATGAGATTTTAGATCCTAAAACCCTGTCATGTGCAGGAAATGTAGAGATGGGAGTTTTAAGACATAAGGTCATAGAACTAATAATCATGGATGTCAGTTCACTTCTGAAGGTCTCAGACTCAGGTAAACAAAAGCAAAATATCGACCGGGTGTTAAGACTTTAGAAATATTAATGGGTGTAACTTTCAGTGAGCAAAATCAAAACCAACGAAATTATTACTAGAATAAATCTATGTCCCCTGGAGGTAAAACATGGGTCCTGAAGAGGAAGGAGTTCATATTCACTGTTGAAGTCTGAAGCACCCTCCCAAAACTATTTCCTTTTTTAAATTTTTGTTGTGGGTGGGGGGGTTGTAGAGGTCAGAGGGCAGTTTTCAGGAGCTGGTTCTCTCCTTTCATGGTGTGGGTCTCAGGGATGAAACTCAGAGTACCAGACTTGACACTGGGCGCCTTTGCCCACCGAATCAGCTCGCTGATGACTCCCAAAACGATTACTTTTTTACGTTGATTTTTCTTTTGTTGTTGTTTTCTATTTCATTTTGTAATTAGAAAATAAAATCTGTATCCTTATGTTTAGCATGCTGTTTTGAAATATGTACACATTATCGATGGCTAAGCTGGGCTAAGTAACATATGTACTAGCTGACATATTTATTTACAAGAGGATACTTCAAATAACACTTGAGAGGGGGCTGGAGAGATGGCTCCGCCATTAAGAACACCGACTGTTCTTCCAGAGGACCTGAGTTCGAGTCCCAGCATCCACATGGCAGCTAACAACTGTCTAACTCCAGTTCTAGGGGACCCAACACCCATAGCAGGACACCAATGCACATCAAATAAAGTTACGTAAGAAATTAAAAAAATAAAATAACACTTAAGATATGTTCAAGAATACATCATTTTCAACATTGCCATATTAAACTTCTTCCACCTAACCTTTGACCAACATCTCTGGGATCCCTCTCTCCCCACCCCTGGTGACCACTATTCTAATACTCTCTGTTTCTATGACTTCAGTCTCTTTAGATCCTTTGTAAAAGTGAGATCATGCAGTGTCTATCTGTTCCTAATTTGGTTCACTTAACACTAAGTCCTTCGGGCGCACCCACCTTGTCACAAATGACAAGATCTTCTTCCCTTTTAAAGCTCAGTGGTATCCACTGTATGTGTGTTCCACATTCTCTATCTATTCATCTGTGGATAGACATTCAGATTGAATCCATATTTGGCTATTCTGAATTTTGCTGCAATGATCATAACAGTAAAAACAGTTCTAATAAACATGAGGTACAGGCACAGCTTTCTATTTGCTTTGACTATAGATCTAGCACTGAGATGAGCAGAGCATATGGTAATTCTATTTTTAATTTTTGGGATAATTGCCATAAGTCATTTTTCACAATGACTCAAAACTATTTCTGTGTTTATTTATTATTTCATTCACATATCATTAGACAAATATTCATTAAGCTTCTATTATACATCAGAGGTGCCATTTGAGAGGCTGAGTGAACAGTACAGTCTGTGACTTCTTCAAGCTTACACTAGTGGCAATGTTTGACGGTAAACAAATAACCAAGTGAATGTATTATGCTATGAGTCAATCATAAGGGTTCCAAAGAAGAAACAGAACTGAGTAAAAAACTGAGTAATGAGTATGACCGGGGAGAAGAGACTTATGGGAAATTAGGCATTTGGCCACCCTGAGTATCTAGAAGAGTGGTAGATCTGAATTAGAACTAGTCTTAGCATGGGCAAGCATTGAATAAATTCTAGTTAATATTTAATGAAAACCCAGAGCCAGATATTGGGGGAAAGCTGGAATATCAGAAAGAGGAAACAGACCACAGTCAGTTGTGACCCAGCCAACTTCTCAGGCTGATCAGGGTAAAAGCTACCCTAGTCCTCAGCCTGGCTGGCCGCTCCTACAGAATCCTGAATCTCTGCCTACGCCTGCCTTAAATATCTTCTCTGTCCAGTTGCTTCACTTCTGGGTTCAGCTCTGCATCATAATCCTAGAGTTAGGATTAGAGGTGTGAGCTACTACTGTGTGGTTGTCAGGCCTTGAACTCACAGAAATACAGAAAGATCTCTGTCTCCTGAGATGGGATTAAAGGTGTGAGTCACCACTCTCTGACCCTCATGGCTTGACTATGGGTGATTCTGTCCTCTGATATTCCAGGCTGATTTTATTAAATATAAAATCAATCACCACAGGCAAGAACAGGGAGAAGTCATGATGATCAACATCAGCGGTAAAGGGGTTGGAAATGAACTCAGAAGATAATCAGGTCTCACTAAGAGATTCATTGCCAGTATGATAGAAAGTCATGGAAGATTCTCAATGGAGGAGAGACACAGAATGACTTACTCCTTACAGCAATCATACTAGTTTATGGTGAGCATGGTATGTTGAAGTCAAGAGTGAAGTCAGGAGGCGATCACTGCAAAAGTCCCCTTGGAACTCATGCTGGCTTATGCCATGGTGGTGGCAATAGAGGAACATTAGGTGGCTGGGCTGGAAACAGATGCCCTTGCCCAGGGCAAAGCTGATTAACTAAAAATAGGACTTGAAAGAACAGTCAGGAGTGTTGTCAAGGATTTAGACTGTATACTGCTAGATGATGAGAAGCCTAGAGGAAAAGCCAGTATATGGAGGCAGGACAAGAGCCCAGTTTTGGTTTTAAGATGTCTTTTGGACAAACTAAGAGAAATAGCCAATAGAAAATTGGATCAATAAGGCCAGAACTCAGCAACACAAAAATCTTTCCAGGTATGACCTGATTTTAATATCTGAGGGTCAGCTGCTTCTTCCTGCTGGACTTCCACTGCCTACTTCCTGCTAGAGTGGGCATGCCTGCCTGATGCTGCAATCATCTGGATGCATTTCAACACCCAAGCAGAGCCGTGACTGGGCCCTGCCAGAGAATTGCAAGGCTGCTCGAAGCTAGTGTTGGTTAAATTTCATCCAACAATCTAGTGTTGCTTAGAGACCAGCTCCACATTTGGGGGTTACTCAAGTTCATGCAAGCTGGACTCTGTCATGGAGCCACGCCCTGATTGTGAGTTGAGTAACTGTCTTCCAGCAAGCCAGGAAATCCCAGAGCAGGAATGAGGGGAAGCCTGGCCAGATGTGGCTTTGGCAGTTTGCAGATAGTGTGTGAATAAAAAAGAATGATCTCTGGACCATAACCAACCAGACCCTTATTCTGTCTCTGTACCCCCTGACGAATGCCATCTCAGCATCGGTCTCAGGATCCTTTAGGCCTAGATAGGAGCTTTGTGAAGATTAAAAAATAAATGTCACATGCATGCCTCTTGCACCTGGTAGATGTTTGCAGGGATGGCTTCCTTCCCTGTGTGCAAAGCTCCTCTTCATGAAGTTAGTGTTCAGAGCTAACTTTCTTTTTATTATTTTTAGTTATGTATAGTTGTGTGTGTATGTGCGAGCATGTGTGTGCACATGAGTGTGGGTCTGTAAGCTCAGAGGCCAGAGGCACTGAATCCCTTAGAACTGCAAATACAGAGGGTTGTGTGACACTCCCAGTGAGTGCTGGGAACTGAACTTCAAACCCTTGCAAGAGCAACAAACACTCTCAACCACTGAACCATCTCTCCAGGTCCCAGGTATGACGTCCTCTTGTTCCATTTTGTCCCCTCCACCTCAACATTCTTCTTCCTCCAGGAAGGGAGCTCTTCTTGAGGGAAAGATTACAAGCAAGGGACATACACACTTTAAACCAAAGTTTATTTAGCAAAGGTGAGCAAAGCAAGCACTCCAGAGATTGGGGTGAGTGCCTCAAGGAAAGGAATAGCTCAATGAGTATTCTGTTGTTGATTTAAAAGAAACTTATGAATATGTATGAGGTAGGTGGCTTCATTACAAAATAAGGTGACCCTCTTCTCTTCCCAAATCAGAGTGGACCAGGTCTCCCTTTTAGAGAATTTCTCATGATTCCTACACAAGGCAGGAGTTGTTAAAACCATAATGTAAAGCGATACAGTAACATCGATCTTTTGAGTGCACGTGTGTAGGATAACGCCTGGATGCCTTGGTTTCCAATAGAGCGGAAACTACTTAACTTCAGCTTCAAGGATGCTTAACCACAAAAGGGCATCTGCATGCGGGAATCAGCTAAGACCCGTTTGTGATTTCCCTCTGTTTCTTCATATGTCACTCTTTGCCTACCTGGACTCTATCATGTAGGCTCTATCTTCTGAAAAAAACGTCTTCTCCAACATCCCAAGCCCAGATCTTAAGGCCAGCTTGGGTGTGACTGCCTGATTTTCTTCCTAGAAAGAAAGGCCAGAACAGCAGCATTTTTGCTGGCTTTGTGGCACTCCTGGCCGTCTTCCTGGTCATCATGGCTGCCTGCATCCAGTGGAAGTGGAACAGACAGAAGAAGCGTGAGTCTCGTGTCTGTCTCTAGATGTAGGATCAGTCTTCCAGCTTGGCACTTAAACCCTGGGACATTTTCTAATGAGAAGCTGCTTTCTTAGAATCCTGTATCTTCCTGACACCCTGGTCCTAAGCTGTGGCCATAGTGTAGATCTGAGTGACATTGAGAAGACATTGCTTTGGCGTCCTTGTGTCCAGTTTTCTCTTCCTGCCATTGGATACAATGAATTTCTTGTCCTTTTGCTGAATTAGAAATCTATCTTTTATGACACCTGGTGAGGGTGGGGCATATGTCTGGGGACTATTCCTCCAGAATGTTCCATATTCTGGTCTATTCTCCCATTGCCTTTCAGGGAGAGTTCCTTATTCCCAAGTAGCTCCATCGCTGACTCTGCCTCCACCCAGGCAGCGAGCCAAAAATATTTATGACTTCTTGCCACAGCAGCAGGCAGATCTGGGTAAGTTTCTCCTAATCCACCAGTTCTCACCCTGTGGGTCACAACCGCTTTGGGGGTCAAATGACCTTTTCCCAGGGGTCACACATATCAGATATCCTACACACCAGATATTTACATTATGATTCATAACAGTAGCAAAATTGTAGTCATGAAGCAACAACAAAAGTAGTTGTATGGTTAGTGGTCACCACAACATGAGGAACTATATTAAAGGGTCACAAGCATTAGGAAGGTTGAGAACCACTGTCCGAATCTATGGATCCCTAACATTCTGAACTTATGCTCCCAAGATGTACCTCTTAGCACTCAGAAGCAACTTTCTCTGAGTATCCAGACTGCAGAACAGCACTGAGCAGTCTGTACCTAAAGTGGAAACTCTGAACAGAGAGTGGGGGTCAGCGGGGCCTGGGGTCGGCTTTCTCTTGGTTTTAGGCAACAGAGGAAAGCTAGTTATGTCACAGGTGGTGAGGACATGAATAAGATCTTGACACCAACACTGTGAGCAAGGGATGGGGAGTTCTCCACAGGCATGCCTGAAATGCATCCCCGTAACTCTGACTCTCTTAACCGCAGAACACCAGACATCCCAGGCTCTTACAAGCACCACCCAACCCCCATTTATGTGCTAGCAGAGATATTGGGGCTAAAGCACTCTGAAGTCCATTTCAGGATCCATTTTGTTGTTGCAGGGAGACATCAGTCGAATGGTTTCAGTACTGAGAGCCTCCTCTCCAGAGATTCTAACAGCCCTGAGCATGAGGTGAGAGCCCAGTGAAAAGATAGAGTCCCAGAGAACGGCAGGGGCTGTGGGAAATGGGGTTTGCTCAGATCTGGTTTCCACACATGTCATCTGGCACACACACCCCGAAGAACTTCCTACTGACAAAAGAAAAGAAATACTGTTTAACTTATGGCTAGTGTGGTGACACATTCTGGTAATGCAACTCTCAGGACAGATTGACAGTTACAGGCTAGACTGAAATGCATGATGAGCTCCAGGCCTACTTAGACTACAAAGGAATATCTTGCCAAGAGATGGGTAAAGGAAGGAGCCAGCACTTAGGATTTTCAGAAAGGTACCATGTGATATTGAAACGGAAACTGATTCATAGAACACAGACATGGCAATTTTTCTATTCAAATAAATGTTGCTCCATTCAGAGAGGTCACTCCAGCAAGCTGTAGCAATTTCAACAATGTTGTTAGTATTCAAACCACACTTTAAATCCATCTTCAAAAAAAGCTTACACTTTATTTTACTGTATTGTTTTGCCTGCATGTATGTATGAGTATGCCCAGGGAGGTCGGGAGAAATCATTGGATCACCTGGAACGGGAGTTATAGATGGTTGTGAATTATCATGTGGGTGCTGAGAACTGAACCTGGGTCCTCTAAAAGAGCAGAAAGTGCTCTTAACCACTGAGTAATCTTTCCAGCTCCTAAAACCCACCTTTGGGTATTACTTCTGGGGCCTATGCCCAATCATTTCAATTCTCCTGAATAGCACAGAATTCCATAAAGTCATTCAGCTCTGAAACCCATGTAGAATGCATTTGATCAGTGAGAATGTGCTGATCCATTAATGGGTGGAAATGTATTTCACTCACCATGCTAGAGGCTGGAAAGTCAAGGTCAATAGGAATACATCTGATGAGGCTTTCATGCTGCCATAACTTGGCACACAGCATCATGCAGCACAGAATGAAACCCATTTTATCAAGATGTCATTCTTCTAACAACTAGTGAGCTTCTGTAATAGCAATGTTATTGGTCTCTTTTTATAAAATTATGATATTTCAAAAAAATAGATTTCTTACTCATTTATTTTGTGTGTGCATGTAGAGATCACAAGACAATCTGAGGTAGTCCATTATTTTCTTCCATCACATGCATCCCAGGGATTGAAATTATGTCATCCAGCTGGAGAGATTTTGGGATTACAGAAAGTTGTTAGCTGCCATGTGGATGCTGGGAATCGAACTCAGGTTCTCCGGAAGAACAGTCAGTGCTCTTAACCACTGAGCCATCTCTCCAGTCCTGTTTTCACAGTCTTAACGAATGGACCTAGGTCTCTCTGTGTGTTACACAAGTGCTCTACTACTGAGCTACAGGCCAGCCTAGCATTGCTTTTCTTAGACTTAACCCGCTTCACTCATATTGTCATCATACCTGGCCCCCAAAGCCTTGCAGCCTGGATCCCTGACTTGGAGCTCAGCTCTAAGCTAAGGACGGGATGAAGGGATTGTAATGTAATGTGAGCGGGGCAGGGAGGAAGAGTGGCTGTGTCCCTATTTCTGCTCCTATCCCATCACTTTCTCTTCTTCTTCACAGGCTTCCCAAGCAGATGGTTCCCTTCAGATACACAGAGCTTCTGTTCATGCTGTGGAGTACACAGTAGGGATCTATGACAATGGCACAGTGCCCCAGAGGTGTGGGCACCTTGCTCCCTCAGTACATTACATCAGTGTCAGAACCTCCAGAAATAACTCCAGCATTTCTTCCACAGAGTCAAATGACTATGTAAATATCCCCACAGCAGAAGAGATCAGTGAGACTCTAACTTCTATCAAAAGCACTCCTGAAAATCACCTCAGTCTTCTCAGTGCCCAGAAACTGGAGTTTGCTGAAGGGGGTTCTACAGGCTGTGGGGACTGCACTGACCACAATGCTTTGTGGGCTCTAGGAAGTAAGTGCAATGATTCACTTGGTGATGGAGAAGATTCATCTCAGACTTCAAATGACTATGTCAATATGACAGGTTTGGATCTTGAAGACATCCAAGAGAATCAGCCCAGGGTGGTTTTTCAGTGCTGCAGAGATTATGAAAATGTCCCCTTAGCAGATACCCAAGGAAGCCAGCTGGAGACTCAGGAAGAAGTGACATCTTCAAATACAGACCCTGGGGAGCCTCTCTGGAGGGCCTTGTCTTCTGTGTACTATCTGGCGTTTCCGCCATCTCCACAGAGTGAGAGCTGTGAGGTGGCGCATGCCGAAGAGCAGTCAGACGGAGACTCTAATGACTATGAGAACGTGCTAGCTGCTGAGTTACAAGGCAGAGACTGTGAACAAGGACCCGGTGTTTGGTGTCCTTCTGAGGAGGGGACACCAAGCCACCGAGCTGAAAAGCTTTGTGATGTGACCTATCATGCTGGGTCTTTAGCCACTGACATCTCTATCGAAGAGGCCTAAGTGCCCTTGCTGCCGTTTGGATTCACTTGGTTAGGCTAAGGAGGCTGAAAGAAGCAGGACATTAGGAGCCTATACAGAAGCAAAAGTTTAGGAAGGCCAGAGTGGAGTTCTCCTGTTAGCGCTCAGGCCAACTGAAGAGAGTTTAGTGACGCTGTCTTACTGGGATGTTAGAAAAGAGAGAAGTGCACAGGACTTAGAATAGAGTAGAAATATGACATGGTCTAAAATAATCACCTTCACAAACACCGGAAGTGAAGATTATTTTGTGACTGAGGCAGGCCAAAAAGAGGAACAAGTTGAGGTAGAGCAGGTCATTTCCAGTTTAAGAAGAGCTGGTGAGGGTGTAAAAATATGAGGGCCCTGTTGCTGTTGGTGTGATTGAAAACTTGTCATACAAACTATCCATTTCACCCTTAGAAATTGAAGCTACTTTCCATGTGTATAGTGTGGTTGTACAAATAAGGTAATCTGTTGTAGATATGGAGGGTCAAGTTCCCTGAAAAATGTTTTTATTATATGAAGCTGTTATATATGGCTATTTTCATATAAGCATATAATGTACTCTGAGATGTCTGCCCATCCCCCAAGACTTCACCTTTTCTCATTTCTTCTTCCCATGAGATCACTTCCCCCGCCACAGTGTTACTTCCATCTCCCTATCATCTGTACATATGTAAATTTATGTATCTGTATAAAATCTAGTACCTACTAATGAGAGAAAAACGTGATATTTGTTTTCTTAATCATTGTGGTCAGATTAAAATCTCAGTGTGGTTTTAATTTGCATTTCTCTGATAGCTAGTGATGATAAACACTTTTCCATGTATTTATCAGCCATCTGTATTTTATCTTTTTTAAAATGCCCTACAGGCTTATCTAAAGCCCTATCTTTCCTCTTATTATTATATTTTTAAACTTTTATTTTATGCATACTGGGTGTTTTACCTTCATGAACATCTGTATGAGGATGATGGATCCTCTGGAGCTAGAGTTACAGACAGCTGTGAGTTGCCCAATGGGTGCTGAGAATTAAAACCAAGTCCTCTGGGGGAACAGCCAATGCTCCCAACCACTGAGCCATGGCAGCGGTATCACTAGGCCTGTACTTTGTCTTTTTGAGAACTATCTATTCTCATTAGCTCTGTAAATGAGTGTGTGTCTGTGTGTGTATATGTGTGTGTGAGTGTGAGTATGTGAGTGTGTGTATGTCGGTAAGAGTGTGAGTATGAGTGTGTGTGAGAGAGTATGAGTGTGTGTGAGTATGAGTATGTGTGAGAGTGTGAGTGTGTATATGTATGTGTGAGGGAGTATGTGAGTATGTGTGTGTGTATATGAGTGTGTGTATGTGTGTATGTCTATATGAGTGTGAGTATGAGTGTGTGAGAGTGTGTGTGTGAGTGTGTATCTGTGTCTGTATGAGTGTGAGTATGAGTGTGTGTGAGTGTGTGTGTTTGTATGTGTGTGAGTATGTCGTGAGTGTGATTGTGTGCATGTCCACTCGGATGACCTATGCCTCTGAGCGTTCAGATCTTGGTCCCTAAACACTACTCTCCAGGAGAAGGACCAAGAACTTGCTGGAGAAGTGGCTGGTTCTGATGCTGCTTGTATGTCTTGTAAAAGGAGGAAGGACAGAGAGCAAAAGGGGAATAAGGAAGAAAGAGGTAGGGAGAAAGAGCCAGCTGCAAAGAGTTTCCAATTCTAAAACCTGGAATCATTTGGGTAATGAAAAACAAGTAATTATTGATTCGTAGTTCACAGAATAATAATCCACAAAATAAATTCCCTTAAGTCCATACCAAAGGATAAGGCAAATAGAGGAATCACCACGAAGAACCCTAGAACGATGCTGCCGGCGAACCCATTGATGGGCCTAAGATTAGAGAATGACACGGAGAGGCAGGATCACAGCAGAACTTCAGAGACTCTTCTCTACGTGTTTATTCATTATTGTGATGGTTTTAACACTTGTCCACAAACTTATCCATAATTCTCCTGAATTGTAAGCCTTTGATACAGGCTGCATCTAATGATTCATTCCTAATGGTCAGAATATGAAAAGGAAAAATGCTAAGGAAAAACTTGACAGATACCATCCTGATCAAATAATTACAGTCAATCAACCCACTAGTACTAAGTCGCAGTGATGTCATGTGCTGTTGATAGAACCAAGAGCACCATCAAAAAAAAAAAAAAAAAAATCCGTAACTCCAGCTTTATCAGAGATCCAGACTGGGCTAGAAAGGTGACTCATTGGTTAAGAGCAGACAGTGCTCCTGTAGAGGACCTGAGTTTGGCTCACAGAATCCGTGTCAAGTACTCACAATTACCCGTAACTTCAGTTCCTGGAGATCAAAAGCCTCCAACCCTTCAACACTTGCATGCCCAGCCACATACCTACACGCAGACCTATGCATTGACACATAATTAAAAATAACAAAGTAAATCTTTAAAAGAGAAAAAAATCCAGACTGGATGTCATTTCACAGATGCCTAGCCAGAAAAGATTGAGGAAGTGTCACAGATTAGAAGAGACTAAGGAGACAGGACTAAATATAACACAATGCCTCAGACTGGATTCTACAGCAGAGAAACCGATGAGATTCCAAACACCATATTTAGTCAGCAACATTATGTTAGTGTTGGTGTCTTTAGTTTTATAGCTATAAAGTGATCATGTAAGATATCAACACTAGAGGCAGTGGGATTAAAAAGATGTATGAGTATTCTTTTTTTAAGATTTATTTATTCATCATAAATTATATAGAAGAGGGCACCAGATGTCATCACAGATGGCTGTGAGCCACCATGTGGCCCCTGGGAACTGAACTCAGTACCTCTGAAATAACACTCAGAGCGCTCAACCTCTGAGCAATCTTTCCAGCCCGTATTCTTTTTTTTAAAAAAAATATCTATTTTTATTTCATGTGAATTGGTGTTTTGCCTGCATGTATAACTGTATAAGGGTGTCAGATCTTGGAATTACAGACAGTTGTTAGCTGCCATGTGGATGCTGGGAATTGAACTCAGGTCCTCCGGAAGAACAGTCAGTGCTCTTAATCACTGAGCCATCTCTTCAGCCTCAAAAAGTATTCTTTAAACTCTTTTGTAAGCCTAAAATTATTTTAAATTAAAAACAAATTTAGTTAAGGTTAGAGGATTAGGATTAAGGTTAGATGGTAAAGAATTAGGATTAAGGTTATAAAAATAAATAAATAATTAAATTTAGCCAGGTATTGTAGCACACACCTTTGATCCCAGCACCCTGGAGACAGAAGCAAGCATCTCTGTGAGCTTGGGGGCAGCCTGGTCTACAGAGTGAATTCCAGGACCACCAGAGCTAACTAGTGAGACCTTGTCTCTAAAATCCAGTCAACCAATAAAGAAATAAATATAATTAATGTCTAATTTTAGTAGTTAGGATTCCCTAAAGCAAGAGAACCAACATAATAAATATGGACCACAAAGGAGACATATTAGTTTGGCTTACAGAGGAATGCCTCAACAATATGATTGATTAGCAGTCCTGGAAAAGTGAGGACAAGCAGACAAAAGGCTAAGGTTTGACTGGAGGGGCGGCTCAGCCGTTAAGAGCACTGGCTTCTCTTCCAGAAGACTTGGGTTCAATTCCCAGCACTCACATGGGCGCTCACAGCCACCTGTAGCTACAGTCCCAGGGTGTTTGATGTTCTTTTCTGGCCTCTTTGGGTAACAGGCATGTTCATGGTTCATGGTACACAGACATAACACTCATACACATAAGTTTTCATGTCTGTTTTTTTGTTGTTGTTTTGACTTTTTATTTGTTTTTCTGAGACAAAGTTTCTTGGTGTTGTCCAGGCTCTTCCATGTCCTTTTATCCAGACTGCCACCAGAAACTGTAGCTCAAGTTTAGTGGAGGGCTTCCTACTTTCAATAATCTGGTCAAGAAAATTTCTTACAGGAGTGTCTAGCAACTTGGGTTTTAGTTGATTCCAGATGCAGCAAAGTTGGTAACCAAGTTCAACCATCCTGTCATCTCCTGACCTTATGGCTATTGTCTCCTCATTCAAACTACTACCTAGTATAAAACACAAAGTAACTCCCTCCTTCCCTCTGGAAGACACCAAGCCATAGTGGCAATCATAAGACAAGTTTTGACAAGCAGAAGACAGGACTAATTCAGTTTCTCTGGTTCTCTCCTCCTCCCCAATACCT
Organism: Sigmodon hispidus; assembly: GCA_004025045.1. Lineage (NCBI taxonomy): Eukaryota > Metazoa > Chordata > Mammalia > Rodentia > Cricetidae > Sigmodon > Sigmodon hispidus. Next base: position 145,645 of record PVIH01002974.1, read on the forward strand.
TAGTGCCCTAAGGGCATTATCACGTTTCTGGCTTTTCTGTGGAATAAGGGCTTGTACTAACCTGCAATAAGCCAGTGGCCTGCTCCTCTACAGTTAGAGAAAAGTAGAAATAAGCCTGCCTCTCTTTCCTCTTTGCAAGCATTCTAGCATTTCCTGCTTCAGACTGGGTAGGTCGATCTCCATTTCAACCCTGAGGGATTAGGATCTTTTCAGAAGAATACAACATGGCAGGACTCTTCTTCCCATCTCAAATGCCCTCTAATCAAGAGAACTTAAGCCCTTTCACGAGAAAGGAATCCCCTATGTAGGGCTAGCCCCTAACGATACACCTATACACAGGACTTCAGTTTAATAACCCGCTGTCATCATCATGATTATTTTTTTTTTAGCAGGTAGGATCTGACATGCTCAGAGCAGCCTCACTGTGTAGTCAAGGATGACCTTGAATTTTTGTTCTCTTGCCTATACCTCTCAGGTGCCTGAGCTGCCACACTTGGCCTGCCGTCTGGAAATTCTTGACTTTATAAGAAATTCTTACTTTTGAACTTGTGTGTTGTGACTACAGCCCGGTGGGACAATAGAGAACGCTGTAAGAAAAAGAAAAGACACACAATATGCTTTTTTTGCCTCCTTTGCCTTCCATTCCCAGGTAGCTGCTGTCTGCTTCAGTAAAGAAGCCAAAGGATGAATACTGATGCTCGGTTTGCTTCCCCTTTTACTCGCTGGGACATACCAGTCCATAGACTTTTGCTGCCCACAGTGAGGGTGGGTTTACTCAACGAGGTTTAATCTACAAACTCCTTTGCGGACATCCCCAGAAGTTTGTCTTCAATATTCTTCTATAACATGCCTGTTGGTTTCCTGTGTAAGATCAGACACGCACGACCAGGACCACATTAGAGTTTTTTCAGGAGAGTTACTGGGTGGGTACAAGGGAGAGAAGCAGAAAAGAAAAAGAAACAGATTATCTATCACATGGCAGCTCCTTCTAAGAGAAGGGGTGGGCACAGATTTATGTAGCCACACCCAGGAGTGTGCCCTCCACACATAGCGTGTTCTGTAGGCGCCATGTTGGGTTTACCACGTGGCTGCCTAATGCCAGGAATTCTTATCTCACCCAGCGCCTTGTTGAGTTATCAGATTAGCATGTTTACTGTGTAGCTGCTATGTGCCAGGAATCCTTACACTGTCAAGGTGATAAAATTAATTACTACAATCATAAATCTCAAGTAAATTGGTTTTACCCCAATAATGCAAGGTTGATTCAACATGATCCAAAAAAAAAAAAAAACTGTAATCAACTTAGATTAAATTAAGAAAAGCAGTTCTATGATCATTTTGATAGATCCAGAAAAGTTTAACATGTGTTTACAATAAAATTCCAGAAGAAACTAGGAATATACAGAACATATGCCAACATCATAAAGGCTATATACAACAATCCTATACCCAACATTATACTAAATGGGTAAAACTGAGTATTTCCTCTAAAATATAAAAAGACATGAGAGATTACTCTTTATACTCTTATTCAATGTTTGGAGTCTTAGTTATATCAGTAAGACAAGAGAAAAATATCAAATAGTTAAAAATAGAGTAAAAGGAGGCTGAAGAGATGGCTCAGTGGTTAAGAGCACTGAATGTTCCTCCAGAGGACCTGGGATCTGGGTTCAATTCTCAGTACCCACATGGTCACAACTGTCTGTAACTTCAGTTCTGTGGTAAAATGCACATACTCTTTTTTAAAGGATAAAAAGAAGTCAAATTATTCTTATTTTTGAACAACTAATTCTGTACTTGAAAATCCCTGTGGATGCTACCAAAAAATTTGTAGATAAATCTGATAAACACTTTCAGTAAAGCAAGCGGGCACAAAATCAACATATAAAAACAACTTTTATATGCAAAAACCCCACAATAGATAGCTTAAAATCCGCAAACAAACAAAAACACAAAACAAATTATAAAACTACTTTAGGAAATCAAAAACATGTACATCAAATTTGAGGCAGAGTTGTGGTGGTGAACACCTTTAATCTCAGCACTAGGGAAACAGAAACAGGAGGATCTCTGTGAATTTGAGGCCAGCCTGGTCTAGTTCCAGGACAACCAGGGCTGTTACACAGAGAAATGTAATAGCATGATTTTTGGGTTGTAAGAAAAGAAGACTCTGAGCCAAATATTGGGGGAAGGCTGAAATATCAGAGAGAGGAAGCACCACTGTCAGTTCTCACCAAACTGTCTTGCAATTTTCTCAGCCTCACTCCTGGTCTCTTCTGTCAGTCGCTTCTCCTTCTGCCTGGTTTCTACAGCCCTTATATACCCTATCCCAGGTTAGGATTAAAGACGTGTAGCCTTAAACTCACAGAAACAGAAGAAGTTCTGTCTCTGGAATAATGGAATAAAGAATGTCGGTCACCACTCCTGGCTTTCCCTGTGCTGGGACTAAAGGTGTGTATGATTGACTCAACTGTTTATCCTTGTATTCAAGGATCAAGGATTTCCTGAGCTGTCTGCCTAGGATTTGACCGTGTGGTCTCTCTGATATCCCAGGATTTATTAAACATATATCCACAGAGAAACACTGGCTTGGGGGGAAAAAAAAGAACCAACTCTAGAGCATTTTCTTAATTAGTGATTGATGGAGGAGGGCCCAGCCTATTTGTGAGTAGCACTATCCTTGGGTTCAGGGTCCTGGGTTCTATAAGAAAGCAGGCTGAACAAGCCAGGGGGAGCAAGTCAGTAAGCAGCACCCCTCCATGGATTCTGCATCAACTACACCCTTTAGGTTCCTGCCCTGCTTGAGCTCCTGTCTCGACATCCTTTGATGATGAATAGTGATGTGGAAGTATAAGCCAAATAAACCCTTTCCTCCCCAGCTTACTTTTGGTCATGGTGTTTCATCAAAGCAATAGGAACCCTATGGCAGGATCTAAGGTCTACTTCATGAGAAGGAACCCACACCTGACACGACTAACGTGACCAAGAATCTGAGACTAGATAGATAATGGGCCTTGTAACTCCTTCAGAGAACTCTTAAAGGCAATACAAAGTCTTTATTTACTAGTTGGTAGGTTATATGAGAAACTTGCCCAAGTCATGTAGCCATGAGCCTTATTATTCTTGGCTTCTTATTCATAAAACCCATATCCTGGTTGACACACTTCAATTAGCAAGAATAGTTAGTTTTAAGTGGAGCCACAGAAACCAAAATGCAAGATTAGTACATTTAGTGACTTTCCCTGAACTATGGACAAGGATAAATTAGGTCTTTGTTCCTGTGTAGACAGGTATTGGGACTGCCTATATGCTGGACTCTTAGGTGCCTCTAACAGGACATCAGTTGTGCGCCTGTTGCAAGGGAGAAACCTAATATTATTCTACTAAAGAAACAGCAAAAAAAAAAAATTGACTCCTAATGATATGCTGCTATATCCATAGATCAGTGCCTCACTCACCCCTTATTAGAAAAGTTTCTTTTTGCAGGTGATGGGAATTAACACGGAGACCCATATCTGGACATGTGCAGAGAGTGAGAGGCACACTCAGGCCTAAATGGGATGTCTTCATCAAACCTCTACCTATAGTGGGATTCCAGCACCTCCCTGATCTAAGGGTGTGGTCTCTGGTCTAAGGGCGTGGTATCTGGGCCAGGGCAGATTCGGGGTTCACCTATGACCATTCTGTAGCCTTGGGGTGTGGCCAGGAACATTTAAAAACCAGCTGCACAAACACAATGCTCTCTTTGCTTCCCACCACCTGGAAGGAAGATCCGTCCCATCCAGACACGTGGATCGTCCCAGCATTCCCTACATGGTATGTCCTAAGTTGCTTTGAATAAATATTGACATATTAATCCATTTCTTAGTGATTATTAACCAGGCTACACCTCAAGGCTCAGGTATCTATGAGGATGAGAAGGCAGAAAGACTGGAAAAGCCAGAGGTAGTAGATGACCCAAAGGAAACAGGGTTTTCTAGACCAAACAGGATGGCTGCACATATGAACATCAATGTTTTGGCTTTCCCCTCATCTGGGTTCACTGAGGAGCCTTTTTAAATATTCATTTATTTATTACGTATACAGTGTACAGAAGAGGACACCAGATCTCATGATAGATGATTGTGAGCCACCATGTGGTTGCTGGGAATTGAACTCAGGTCCTCTGGAAGACTAATCAGTGCTCTTAACCTCTGAGCCATCTCTCCAGCCCCATAAAGAGCCTTTTTATTTCAGAGATGGGACTTCGCCTGGCTCAGGCATTGCTAATCAAAGTCCATTAAAACCTTAAACCCAACAAAGTCTTTTGTCTTATTTTAACGGCTTCTTTCTTCCCCCTCTCCCTCCTCCCCCCTCTTCCTCCTCCCCTTCCTCCCCCTCCTCCCCATCCTTTTCCTCTGGGTTGGAACATGGGACTTGAAGCATGATAGGAAAGTCCTCTGCCACTGAGCTAAATTCACTGAACCTGAAATTTTGTTTCATTTTGAGACAAGGTCTTACTGTGAAGCCTTGGCTAGTATCTTAGGTACTTTCCTATTGCTGAAGACTGTAGAAACAAGGACCACGAAAATAGATCTGCTATTTCAAGGCGACTTCTTTCCTTTTTGTTTTTGGTGGGGTTTTTTGTTTGTTTGTTTGTTTTTTGAGACAAAGTCCCTCTATGTAGCCCTGTCCTGAACTGGAACTCACTCTGTAGCCCAGGCTGGCCTCAAACTCACAGAGTTCAGCTTCCCACAGCTCCCCCCACCATGCTGGGATTAAAGGCGTGTGCCACCATCACATAGTGTTCGACTCCTTTTAACTATTAAAAGTGATTGACTCAAAAAAAAAAAAAAGTGATTGGCTCCAGGTGTTGCTGAGACTCTACGTACAGGACTAATAGGAAGTTACAACCATTTCTGAGGGTTAACTTCTTTTGTTTTGGTTTCATTTTGGTTTCCTTTGTTTGAGACAGGCTCTCACTATTTAGCCCTGGCTGTTTTACAACTCACTATGTAGACCAAGCTGGCCTCAAACTCAAGAGACCTGCCTGCTTTTGCCTCTCAGGTGCTGGGATTGAAGACACACCCTATCACACCCAGATTAGCCCTAGTTACAGTATGTTATTTCAGTCTCCTGATCTACATTCTGAAATTTCTGGCCTCTATCAGCCCTTTGAAGATTATACTTCTGGCCTCAACTGGAGGCTCACACCTCAAGTACTTGCTTGCTCTGCTAATGAGGGAAACACATATCTACTGCTCAGCAGACTGGGAGAGCTGTTGAATGCTTTTTAAAGTATTTATTGGCCATTTGTGCTACTTTCAGTTTTTTGGTTTTGGGGTTTTTTGCTTTGCTTTGTTTTGTTTTGTTTTGTTTTTGACAACTGTCTGTTCAGTTCATTCATTTGTTTGTTGCCGGGCAAGCTTTGTTATTCTGAATGTTAGCCTCTTGTCTGAAGTATAGCTGGCCAATCTCTTCTCCCATTCTGTCAGTCTGTCTGCTCACATTGCTGGTGTTTTTCTGTAAGGACCTAGATTCATTCTGGGGGCAGGGCCTAGGTCTGTGAGTGAACTTCCACAGCAGCCAATGGATTCAAAGGTTGAATTCTTGCCAGAAAACTCCAGTGGCTGCTGCCCCTTTACCCCTTTGCCTGGAACATCAAGGTGTCACATCTTGATTACATAGGTTTTTCTTTAAAAACCCCCGCCTGTTGGGGCAATGCTCTCTTACCCCGTTCTGCTGTGCAGAGCTTGGTGATCGACCCAGGTTCTCATTCTCTGGAGGTAGCAATAAAATCCCCACTCATAACAACGTGTCCAGCTTCCCTGGTGAAAATTCTTACACGAGGGGCTGGAGAGATGGCTCAGCGGTTAAGAGCGCCATCTGCTCTTCCAGAGGACCCGGGTTCGATTCCCAGCACCCACATGGCAGCTAACAACTGTCTGTAGTTCCAGTTCCAGGCAAACACCAAGGCAAATAAATAAATAAAGTTTAAAAAAAAAGAAAATTCTTACACGAGGGCATAACATTTTCCTTCTTGTACAGAAACTTTTTTGTTTGTTTTGTTTTGAGACATAGTTTCTCTGGGTAACAGCCCTTGGCTGTCCTAGAACTCACTCTGTACACCAGGCTGACCTCAAACTCACAGAAATCCACCTGCCTCTGTCTTCCAAATACTGGGATTAAAGGTAAGGGGTGCACCACCACTGCAGGGCTCATACAGCTATATTTTCATGGAGGCATTTTCTCAGTTGAGATTCCCTCCCTTCAGATGATCCTAGTTTATGTCACGTTGACCTAAAACTAGTCAAGACAGAGCCAATTAAAAAAATGGAGGTTGGAGAGATGGCTCAGAGGTTAAGAGCTTAACTGTTCTTCCAGAGGTCTTGAGTTCAATTCCCAACAACCACATGCTGGCTCACAACCATCTATACTGACATCTGATACCCTCTCCTGTATATTGTATACATAATAAATCTTTTTTTAAAAAAGTGGTTGGTTACTCCCATAACATTTTGATAGTATTACACCAGTATATTCTGCAAGCAAGTAGATTTTGTAGGTTGCAGGGTCTGTAAGTGGATGATATCAATGAGTGTCTTTCTTTCCTGGTAGCATGCAGAGTTACTTTCAGTAGATGCATAGATGCTACTGATCAGAAGTGAAGCTCCTACCTGAAGACTACTTGACTTTTCCAGGTTCAGGGACATAACTAGTTGTCTTGAGCAATAGGGCTTCCTATCAGGCTGTGAAGAGCATCCCAAAGCCTTGGCAATCGCCTGTGATGTTTGCTGAAGATGATCCATTGGATTCCTTTACCCAACGACTCAACAAAATGTGACCCGCTTGTGGCACTGGAGGTTATACTTGGTGGCATGCGATGGCTAGTTGAGCCAGGCAGTAGCGTCTCCAGCCTTTAATCCCAGTACTCTAGAGGTAAGTGGAGCTCTGTGCTAGAGTCCAGCCTGGTCTACAGAGCTAGTTTCAGGACAGCCAGGGCTACACAGAGAAACCCTGTCTTGAAAAACAAAACAAATAAAAATATGTCTAGTTGGGGCGTTGTCTCCCATATATGGTGACTCCATTTAAAATCCTCTCATATATGTATATCTATTTTAGGAAGCTTCTACAGGAGTAGATTTTCACATGATGTTTCAAAGACCTTAGTGTCAGAGTTGCCCCTCTCCATCCCCCTCTGCCCCGCCCCATTTAACCCTTCTGTTTCACTTCCCCTTTATCTTCCCATAACACTACATTACATTTCTCCTTCCTTAGCACATCTTCTATCCCACGCCCTGGTCCCATCCTAGGTACCTAGTCTTTGTGACAATTCTAATTTCAGCACACATATTGAAAACTTAAAAGCTAGCATCCACCTATAAGAGGAAACATTCAATTATTGTCTTTTGGGATCTGGGTTACTATACTCAGGATGATTTTTTTATACACCTGTTGCAAGTTATTTAGAACTTTTATTGGGAATGATGGTTATCAGTCTAGCCTGCTGATAAGATGGATTGCTTTGTCCAACTTTTGAATGTCCTTGACCTGAGTTTATAGCCCTACAATAAATTCCAGTATATTAGGAAAAGGGGCTTGGGGGTGAGAACCACCTTTGGCTCCGTATATTAGGAATTTATATATATATACAAGAAGAACCATCCTTGGCTCCTCCAACTCCATTTGGCTTTGGTTTTCTTTGTTCTATGTCTTTATGTTCTTCAGTTACAAGGAATCCAGGAACTAGCAAGTCTGATGGAGAGACATCTTGTGATAAGGGTGGAATGTACACCTACCCTCTTATGGAGGACAGGAGCCTGCTGACCAGTCCTGAGAGTGACCGAGCAGACTACAATCTGAATAAGACTGATGAGACAACTGACATACTTCTTGTCCAGCTTTCTGTCCCCCCTTCCTACAGTCTGGGAGCTCATGACAGTACCCAGAAGATAGAGCTAATGATGCTGCTCCCCTGTCCAGTATAGTGATGCTGATTCATATTCCTCCTTCCCTCCATTACTTTTTACATTTGGGCTGAGTCACTGAATCTAATTTGTTGGTATCCTCAGAGATGGGTTTCTGGTCTAGAACTTTAGTATCACATACCTCTATGTGTTAGTACAGAGCAATGTTAATTTTTTTCTTATTTTTTTCTTTTTTGAGACAGGGTCTGTCTACATAGCTCTGTCTTGGAACACACTATGTAGACCAGAACTCACAGACATTGGCCTAGCTCTGCCTCCTGATCATCGGGATTAAAGATGTGCATACCGCCATGCTCAGCTTTTAATGTGAATATTCTTTTGGGGGGAGAGTGGTTGTTTCAAGACAAGGGTTCCTGTCTGTAGCCCTAGCTGCACTGGAGCTTGCACTGTAGTCCAGGCTGGTTTCAAACTCAGAGATCTGCCTGCCTCTGCTTCTCAAATGTTGGGATTAAAGGTGTGCGTCACCACTGCCCTGCAACATGAACTTTCTTAATGATTGCATGAAATTTCATTTTATGACTGCAATATTTTAAATTTAAATCTATTTATATTTATTTTGTACTTGTAGTACTTTTGACTGCATGTATATCTGGTGCTCTTGGAGTCCAGAAGAGGACATTGGATCCCCTGGAACTGGAATTATAGGTGGCTGTGAGCCACCATGAACCCAGTGGATCTTCCAGAAGAGCAGCTAGTGTTCTTCTTAACTGCTGAGCCATCTCTCCAGCCTGGCTGTAATATTTAATATTTAGCCCTGGTAGTATTTATAGGCATTTAGGTACACCACGTTCTTGCATATTATTTTGCCCATGTGTGACTACAGCTATAAAATAAACTCAATGTAGGATTGCTAGGTCAAAGTACCGAGAGATTTTAAAAACTAGTTTTTCTATAATAGAAGTAACCCATGTATACTAAAATGAAATTAGAACCCAAACAATAAAATGTAAATATTCTGCTACCTCAGACATCTCCCCTGTCCTCAGTTAACCAGTGTTAGTATAAAGTGACTCAGTTCATGGCATCTTGTCCCTTTTGTTTTTGATGACACTTCTCAGTCTCTTATATCCCCACCCAACAGTCACATCTGCCTTGGCAACACATTGGGACTTCCATGACTTTGACCATGGCCCAGATATATTAACCAAAGTAATTAATGTTCATACAAACTGAAACTAGAATAATTAAAGAAGATATAAGTCAAAATTTAATCGATATGTTGTGCCTGAAATAACTACTACGTTCTTTCTAAACAAATGTTTTGACCATAATCTAACATTTATGTAAGTGTGATTTCTCTGTGTTTTGCATTTAAAAATGTATGTGCCACTACAGTTGACTGTTAATATTTCTATTTTTCCTTTTCTTAAATATTTATTTTTATCATTTTATGTGAATTGGTGTTTTACCTGCATATATAACTGTGTAAGGGTGTGTCAGATCTTGGAATTACAGACAGTTGTTAGCTGCCATGTGGGTGCTGGGAATTGAACTCAGGTCCTCCAGAAGAACAGTCAGTGCTCTTAACCACTGAGCCATCTCTCCAGCCCCTGTTTTTCCCTTTTTTTATGAGACAGGGTTTCCCTATGTAGCCTGGCTGCCCTGGAGCTTACTCTGTAGACCAACCTGGCCTCAAACTCACACAGATCTGCCTGCTTCTATCTTCCAAGTGCTGGAATTAAAGTCATGTGCCACCATGCCCTGTTCAACTGTTAATATTTTTTAAAGAAAATTAGCTGGCTGGACCATAAGTTTGAGGCCAGCCTAGTTAAAGAAAGAGCAAGAAGGAGAGGCAGGAAAGCCAACGATGACAGAAAAGTGGACAGTGAGCAATGGGTATCTAAGGTTTGCACTCAAGAGCAGCAATGGAAATTATGTAGATTCAAGTCAGGCATGGTGGCATACACCTGTAATTCCAGCATTTTAAAGATGAAGACAGAAAGATTAAGATTTCAAGACCAGCTGCTGATACTGTTAGGGTCTGAGAGAAGTCCCCAAAAGACTACTAGTCATGATGCAATCAGCAAGAGCATTTATTATCTTGAGAAAGATTCCAGCATTCTGAGGTCATTCATACTACACAAAGGCAAAACGTCAATGACCGTGAATGTAACACAAATTCTAGTTGCTATTAAATGAAAACTCAGAGCCAGATATTGGGAGAAAGCTGGAATATCAGGGAGAGAAACAGACCACAGTCAAATCTCAGCCAGCCAACTTCTCAAGATAAAAGGTATCTTCCGGTTTCCTCAGCCTGGCTTCTCATCATTTCTACAGAGTAATTCTGTCTTCCTTCACCTGCCTTAAGTATCTTCTTCATCCAGTTGTTGCACTTCTGGATTCAATTCTGCACCTTATTCTAGAGTTAAGATTAAAGGTGTGAGCTACTACTATTTGGTAGTTAGGCCTTGAACACACAGAAACACAAAACGATCTCTGTTTCTACAGTTATGGATTAAAGGTGTAGGTCATCCTTCCAGCCCTCCACTCTCCTGCTGGGATTAAAGACGTGAGTTACCACTCTCTGACCCTCCTGGCTTTTCTGTAGATGGATCTGTTCTCTGATATTCCAGACTGGTTTTATTAAGTATATCACCACAATGTGACATGTGGGCTTTTTTGAAGCATAGCTAAGGGGAATTCTGAGGACAATTAGGTAATCTCAGATATGATTGGTTTAAGCAAGTGGCAATCATATTAGTATGTTCTAATTGGCTAAAGTTATAGCTTCTCCATTCTTGGACAAGTCCAGACAAGTATTACTGCAAATTACTGGCAACTGATAAATAAGCATATATTTTATTTAGAGGGTTCTGAGTGGAGACTCACTGATACAGGAGATTAAAGAGTTGTGCAGTTCCTGGAAGGCTGGACTGGTCCATGTGGCGGAAGCTCGGAGGGTCAGGCTGGACTGGTCCATGTGGCTGAAGCTCAAAGGGTCAGGTCCTCATTAGGATGGACAAATATTCACAATGTACCAGAACATAGTCCCACTTGGTACATTGTAAATATTTGTCCCTCCTACTGGTTAATAAAAAGCTGATTGGCCAGAAGGCAGACAGGAAGTGTGGGCGGGACTAGCAGACTAAGAAAACTCTAGGAATAGGAAGAGCAGAGCAGAGATGCCAGAGAGATGTTAGATGAGATACCAGCCGAAGAGGAGGAAAGAATTTGAAATGCTGCTCTGAGAAAAGATACTAAGCCACATGGCTAAACAGATTAATGGAAATAGATTGAGATAAGATGAAAGAGCTAGCTAGCAATATGTCTGAGCCATAGCATAAAATTAATATAAGCGTCTGTGTGTTTCTGTGGGACTGAGAGTCTAGACCATAGGCCACACAGGCCAGAAACTTATTACAGTCCTCCATCCATCCAAGAATGAACAGAAAAAAGAGAAGGGGCTTCTGTGTTCATGCACCTTGATCTTAAGCTGCCCTTCAGCCAGGTCCCTAATCTACAGCCTCAGTGGTCATAGGCGAGTCCCAGGTCAACAGGAGTCAAGAGGCCATGCCTCTAGGTCAAGATGATAATAACTGTTCTCCACTACAAACAAGTCCCAGGCTTTGTTCTTTTTGTTATTGCCTGTGAGCTGTGGAATAATCCTCTTGTAAACTGTAAAATTTGTCATTCTAGTTGGTTTAATAAAAACCAGTTGGCCAGTAGTCGTGCAGGAGGTACAGATGGGGCAACCAAACTAAAGATGTTAAGAAGCAGAAGGTCGGAGTCAGGGATCCTCAGCCAGACACAGAGGGAGCAGGAGATGAACATGCCATGCTAAATAAAGTACTGCCATGTGTCAGAGTGTAACTAAGGAATATGGTTTAACATAAAATGTAAGAACTAGTTGGTAATAAGCCTGAGCTATCAGTCAAGTATTTATAATTCATATTCAGCCTCTGAGTTGATTATTTGTGAGGAGGGAGTTGAGACAGGAAACATGTTGAGAGAGGGAGGGGTTAGGCCCAGGCCAAGTACATGCAGGGACTGAGGCCTAGTTCTTAACCAAGTTATTAAGAGTCTGTCATGACATTTGCCTGGCCTTCTCACTACATAGTAAGTTCAAGGCTAGGCTACACAAAACTCTGTCTCATGGATTTAAAATAAGTTAACTTATGACTCATTAAGCTAGGAATGTAGATATGTAACTCTGTGATAGAGTCCTTGTCTAGAATGTGTGAGACCTTGGGTTTGGTGACGCACAAAAAAGTATATATATATTGAAGAGCTAAAGTAAAGTAGGACGTCTTATTTGAGTAAAATCCTTGATACTTCGTAAGTTCTATGGCCTCAACAGTAGCTGAATGGATGGTGGGTGATGCTAGTCACTAAGATGAACACTCCAAAAGAGATGTGAAGCACTCTGTTCTAGACATTGTTCTATTGCTGTGATGAGACAGTTACCAAGGCAACTATTAGGAAAGAAGGTATTTAACTGGAGACTTGCTTATCGTTTCAGAGGCTTAGTCCATTATCATCATGGTGGGAAGCATGGTGGTAGGAGTTGTATTGTTGGAGAAGGAGCTGAGATCTACATCCTGGTCCACAAGCACAGAAAGAGGGGGAGGGAGATGTGCTGGGCCTTGTGTGGGCTTTTAAAAGCTCAGATCCCATTCCTAATGACACACTTTTCCAATAAATCCACACTTTCTAATCCTTTTAATTCTCTCAAATAGTGCCACTCCCTGGTGACAAAGCATTCAAATATATGACCCTATGGAGCCCATTTTTATTCATACCACTATATCCTCCTCCCTGGCCTCCAGAGGTTTGTAGCCAATCATAATGCAAAAATGCATTCAGTCAAAGTTCAGAAGTCCCCATAGTCTATCACAGTCTCAAAATTGTTTAAAAGTCCAAAGTCTTTTTTGAGACTGGTGGCCATCTCTTAACTGTAACCCCCTGTAAATCAAAATTAAAAAGTAGATCACATACTTCCAACATACAATGGCACAGAATATACATGACCATTCTAAAAGTGGGGAAAAGGAACATAGAGAGAAAATAATGGACTAAAGCAAGACCAAAACCCAGCCAGGTAAACTCCAAACTCTGTTTCTTCATGTCAGATGTAAAAGTGCTCTTCAGATCTCCAACCTGTTCAACTTTGTTACTAAAACATGCTTTTTTTTATTGGGCTGGCTTCATACCCAGTCTGGGCTTTCCTTAACAGGTATTCCAGGACTCTGGCAACTCCAACATCTTGGGGTCTCCAACACAATCCAGGCTTCCCCTTCACAGTTTCACACAGTGGTATCTCTATGCCTTCATGCAGGGACACTTGGCCTCATCAGCTTTCCTTAGCCCTTGAGGGAGATCCCATAACCCATTTCTTATATCTTTGACTCTAAAGCCAGAACTACCTTGACCAAAGCTGCCAAGTTCTGCTGATGGCTGGGGCTGGGATTTGGCTTCCTGGGTTCAATTACAATTGCATTAACTTTCTGTTGATGATTCTCTTCACTGATTAAACTTTCCTTTAATTCCTTTACACAAATTGGAAAGTAGAGATTGCAAGTCAGTTCATATAATGAGGTTTTGTTTTTGTTTTTGAAAGAGCTTTCAAATGTAGAGATTTGTGTTTCTTCACTAAAAATCTGAATTCTGGGCTGAGGAAATAGCTTTGTGAGTAAAGACTGACCACATGATCCTGAGGACCTTGGACTGAGTCTTAAAACCCATGATAAAACTGGGCATGGCATGGTTTTGTAATCCTAGTACTGGGGAGGCTGAGGCCCTGGGACTTGCCAGCCAGCCTCGTCTACTTGGTGAGTTCCAAGACAGTGAAAGATGGTGTGAGGGGACAATGACAGCCAAGGGATGATACCTGAAATAGGCTTCTAACTTCCACAAGCCCACATCTGTGCCCATATATACACAAATCTGAATCTATGGAGAGTGCTTCCACCCACTCTCTTTCTCCTGCTCTCTTTAAAAATCTCAGAAGACAGGCCAATACTTGGCCCACATTCCATTCCTTCTTGGTACAAACAGCCTGAAGTTAAGAGTAAAAGCCGGGCCCCTTCACTAAAGCATGCTTGAGTTATACTCTTACCATACTCGTACATTTATACATCTGGATTGCATAAAACTTGAGTTTGTAACTCCAGTCTAAACCATGGCTTGATGCTTGGTGTAGATTGCCTGATAGATATTATTTGCTGTTGATATTTATTATATCTTCAGGAAAACTCTAAACTTACATATGGACAAGGAACATACTCTATTTTTAAATTCTCCAATGCCTGCCTAGCATAGTCATCTAAATATATGTGAAGGCCAGCTGTACAGGCTCATAAGCCCTGCATCAGGAAGCTGAGGGAGGACAACCAGTTCAATTCCAGTGAGACTTTTGTCTCAAAACACAATAACAGAAAACAAACAAACAAATCAATGACAAACAAAATGAAACAAGGCTTTCAGAAGCACCCTGACCGATCCTGCACTGGCTTATCTCTCATTATGACTTAAACTTGCTGTGGATTATGTTCATTGTTAATAGTAAAACTGATTGGCCAATTGCTGATCAGGAAGAGATTCATTGAGAGAGCCAGACTAGGAGAATTCTGGGAAGAGGAAGGGCAGGATCAGAGAGTTGAGGGAAAACACAGTGAAGCCAGGTGAGAATGTTGTCCTGAGAAAAGGTACCAAGTCAAGTTGCTAAGCATAGATAAGAATTATGGGTTAATTTAAGTGTAACAGTTATCTAGTAAAAAGTGTGTGTGTGTGTGTGTGTGTGTGTGTGTGTGTGTGTGTGTGTGTGTGTGTGTGTGTGTGTGTGTGTGTGTGTGTGTAGGATAGAGGCCAGTGTGGTCTACAGAACAAGTTCCAGGCTGTGTCTGCCAGTCCTTCAACTTTGCATGAGAAAAGTGGTTTATTTAATGAAAGTGCAGTGCACCAAAATAAAGCCCTGAGCAAGCTAATCATATACTCTGCCCCAGAGCCATTAAACTATACATCCTCAACCATATAGTTTGTTGTTATTTTGTTTCTGTAAGAAAGGGTCTCTCTATATAGCCCTGGTTTACTGGAACTCAGAGATCCACCACACCTGGTTTGTTTTCCTCACCTGGACTGGTTTTTTTATTTTTTTCCTTTTAAATTTTATGTGCATTGACATTTTGATTGCATGTATGTGAAGATGCCAGATTCCCTGGAACTGGAGTTACAATTAATTGTGAGCTGCCATGTGGGTGCTGGGAATTGAACTTGTGTCCTCTGGAAGCAGTCAGTGTTCTTAATTGCTGAGCCATCTCTCTCCAGTCCCTCTTGGGGAGAGTGGGGGATTCGAGACAGGGTTTCTCTGTGTAACTCTGGCTGTGCTGGAATTCTCTGTAGACCATACTGGCCTCGAACTCACAGAAATCCACCTGCCTCTGCCTCTCCAAGTGCTGGGATTAAAGGCATGAGCCCAGCTCTCTTGGCTTGTTTTAACGGGTGATGGGATCATAAACCTACTAGATTAATTATAAACTTCACACTGCCCTAGAGTAGGTTTGTTTGTTGATGATTGATTGATTGATTTATGTTTTTTCGTTCTTTTCTTCCTCCCCCTCTTCCCCTTCTTTTTTTTGGACTTTTAAAGTTGGGTCTCTCTCGGTGCAGCTTTGGCTGTCCTGGAACTCGCTCTGTAGACCAGGCTGCCATCGAATTTACAGAGATTTGCCTGCCTCTGCTCCTTGAGACGTGAGCCACAACCGCCTAATTTAGAACTGATTTTTAATTAAATTTATATCACTTGGAAGACTTACTCATTAAACAAACTTTGGTTAAAAACAGGTTTCTTGCTGATCTCCTGTAATTTTACAAAACAACACTTCCGTGAAAAGTAAATTTCTGGGAAGAATCCGAGTCCAAATAAAGTTACGTCCGTGCGCCTTCCGGGTGACCCTATGACCCAGGAAGCCATCTTGAGGCTCGCCTCCAAGAGGAAACTACAACTCCCAGAATGCCTGCGCTGTGCGTCGTGCTGGCACTTTTACTGGCCCAGCCTTAGAGCCTAGCCTGTAGCCGGGCGCCATCTTTGACGCTGGCAGTGTTAGGTTTCTGCTTGTTCTGCTGCTGTGAGGACGGCGGGCGACCGCGGCTCAGGCAAGAGAAAGACGTGGCAGCACGCGGGAATCGGAGCCAGTGTGTCATCGGTTCGGTAAAGTTTCTGTTCTCTGGTAACTAGACCCGTTTTTTGATTCCCGGGTGACTTGGGGCCTGGGAGGGAGGAGAGGGCGAGGGGAGTGGCAGCGGCCTCCCCTCGCCCGAGTTTAGGCCTAGCCCGGGAAGTCCGAGCTGGGCCGGTCAGCGCGGTAGCTAGCGGGCCTCCGGCCCCCGGCCCGGGCCTGCGGGGCTTCTAGCCGGACTCGAGCTCCCTTTCCCACCATCCCCGCCCCCACCGCTCCGCCCCACCCCCACGGCTCCTGCTCCCTTGCCAACCTCGTCCCCTCCCCCCACATCCGGTGTTCCGGAACCGGGATTCCGGGATAGCCCCCTCGAAGAGCGACTGTTTTGGACCGCGGGAGCGGGGAGCAGACATTAGGTTGCTTTCTTCCCACAATCAGTTTCTGTAGTTTAGCCGACCGTCCTTCCCTAAATCAGAACGAGTGCCTGGAGCCGAGTTTACCTCCTCTCCTTCCTCTCTAGGGTGTTACTCCTTTGGAGATTTCTCATAATCCGCACACATAATCGAATTCTCGTGTCCTGTACCCGTACCCCCACCCTGATTACGATCCCACCCCTGCTGCCCTCATCTTTGAAGTCAAGAGCTACAGGCACCTCTTCGTTCTTGTAGGATTGGTGAGATCGTAACGAAGACCACCCCTTAGAGGCCCATAATCGGTGCGGATCCCTATGGGGAAGGCTCGTTTTGTTGACATCTACCAGGCTTTGGTTCTGAACCCTGAGAAGGCGGCTGTGGAGCTAGTGATAGCCATGCTTTCGTAGGGTAAACGTGTTGGTGTTGGGTAGGGGAGGGAATCCACGGAAAAGGAATGGAAGGGGTGTAAAGCTCATTTTAGTTTTGTTGCTCATTGGAATGTCAACTTGTGAGTTATTAACACAGGCTGTAACGGTTTACTTCAGTCAGAGAATGTAAACTCTTGATAGAAGCCATAAATGAAAAATACAGCTTGTTACCTTGTTTTAAAATTTTATTTCCAGATAATTTTTTTTTCCAGCCACCTACATTTTTCAGAATGTCAGAACAGGAAGGGTACAACTAGAATTTACTGCTAATGACCTGTATGTGGAATGTGATTTAGCTTTCCAGAATTGACTTTTTGGGTTGTATTGGCAAATCACAGTCCTAGATTACGACTGTTGAATGATGAGAGATATGTTTAAGTGAAATTTCTTGAAAATAATTCCCAAATTAAGGGAAAAATCAGTGGTGTTGTCATGTGGATTCATCAAAAGCACACATTTTAAGAACTGAAGGCATTTCAGCAGATGAAGTTCTCGATATAGCAGCCTTAATATGATCCCTTCGATTTGGAAGACTTGACCTTTAGCTGCTGCACATTCCATGACTGTGGGAAAATGGGCCTCAGTTCTTTTTTCTATAACATGAGGACAGTGGACTATTTGAATTCAGAAAGTTAAAAGGACCTTAAAGCTGTGCATGACAGAGTTTGGGAATGTTCTCCATTGCTGTCATTTTTCCTCCAAAAATAACCTGGCTTGGACGTCATTGCTTGAAAGGGAACTTGACTCCCCATAGAAACTGGAGGAAAGGTAATACAAGTGGAGAGGGACAGCTGTATTTCTGCCGGAGTAGTAAACCCACCAGCAGGTTCTGGTACGGATTTTGGAGACATAAAGAGAATGAGTGTATGTACTTTAAGTGTACCAGTTTCCTCGATTTCTCCTGGCAGAAGATGCAGTACTTTTAGTGATGCTGGGATTCTGGGATGTGTTTCCATTAGTTCAAATGCAGAAGAAGATGGTGTGGTAGAGGGAAAGATGGTGGCAGAAGGAGTGAATAAAGAGACAAAATTGCCTGCTAAAAAGAAAAGAAAGAAGGGTTTGCGAATTAAAGGGAAAAGGCGCCGAAAAAAATTGGTTATTGCCAAAAAGTTTAGTAAGGATTTGGGGTCTGGAAGACCTGTTGCAGATGCCCCTGCTTTGTTAGCTTCGGGTGCTCCTGAACAAGATGAAGAAAGTCTTTTTGAAAGCAATATAGAAAAGCAAATCTATCTACCTAGTACCAGAGCCAAGACCTCCATTGTATGGCACTTCTTTCATGTTGACCCCCAATATACCTGGAGAGCTATTTGTAACCTGTGTGAGAAAAGTGTCAGCAGGGGTAAGCCAGGCAGCCATCTTGGCACATCTACTCTTCAACGACATCTGCAGGCAAGGCATTCTCCTCACTGGACCAGGGCCAACAAGTTTGGAGTCACTAATGGGGAAGAGGACTTTACCTTGGACTTATCTTTGTCTCCTTCTTCTCCTGGAAGCAATGGGAGCTTTGAGTATATTCCTACTGACTCACTAGACGAAAACAGAATGGGTAAGAAGCGTGATAAATCAGCATCTGATGCCCTCAGGGCAAAAAGAGGGAGATTTCTCATCAAAAGCAACATTGTCAAGCATGCCTTAATTCCTGGAACCAGAGCCAAGACATCTGCAGTTTGGAATTTTTTTTATACTGATCCTCAGCACATTTCAAGAGCTGTGTGTAACATATGTAAAAGAAGTGTCAGCCGTGGTAGGCCAGGTTCCCACTTGGGAACATCTACACTTCAACGACACCTTCAGGCCACACATCCCATCCATTGGGCTGTTGCCAACAAAGACAATGGTGCTATTGGAAATGGACTAGATGAGACTGAGACTGAGAGCAGTGATCTCTTGAATGATACTTTGCATGGAGAGAAGTCATCAGGCAGCCAGGACTTAACAGCTGAGGACCTTAGTGACTCTGATACTGATGAACCTCCTATTTTAGAAGTTGAAAATAGATCTGAGAGTCCTGTTCCTGTTGCAGAGCAAGATAATGTGGTGCATACACAAGAGAGAGAAACAACACCACATTGTGAAAGTGCAGCCTCAAGTCAGATAAGTCAGGCAGTTATTCAGATGATTGTGGAAGATATGCATCCTTACAACTATTTCTCAACCCCAGCTTTCCAGAGGTTTCTAAGGATTGTTGCTCCTGACTATAGATTGCCATCAGAGACTTACTTTTTCACCAAAGCTGTACCTCAGTTATATGATTCTGTTAGAGAAAAAATTTTCTTAACTTTAGAGAATGTTCAAAGCCAAAAGATCCACCTGACTGTTGACATATGGACCCATGACCCTTCCACTGACTATTTCATTGTCACTGTACATTGGGTCTCTTTGGATACTGCATCTTCCCCCAGTAATGGTGGAACCTCCAATTTTAGAAAGTGGGCAGTGCTTTGTGTTACAGGCTTAGCCAAAGACTGTTTGATAACCAACATTTTGCAGGAATTAAATGACCAGATTGGTCTCTGGCTTTCTCCTAATTTCCTTATCCCTAGTTTCATTGTTTCTGACAATTCCTCTAATGTGGTCCATGCAATCAAAGGTGGTGGTTTTACCCATGTGCCATGCTTCCTGCACTGTTTAAATATAGTGATTCAGGACTTCTTCTGTGAGCACAAAAGCATTGAGAATATGTTAGTGGCTGCTAGAAAAACCTGTCATCATTTTAACCATTCAGTCAAAGCCCGCCAGATATTACAAGAGTTTCAAAACGATCACCAGCTTCCATGGAAGAATCTGAAGCAGGATGAAACTGGCCACTGGATTTCTACCTTTTATATGTTAAAATGGCTTTTAGAGCATTGCTACTCTGTTCACCATAGTCTGGGTAGAGCCAGTGGAGTTGTGCTTACCTCTCTTCAGTGGACTCTAATGACGTATGTTTGTGATATTCTTAAGCCATTTGAAGAGGCCACCCAGAAAGTGAGTGTAAAGACCACAGGATTGAATCAGGTGCTACCCCTAATCCATCATCTCCTCTTTTCCCTGCAGAGACTCAGAGAAGATTTTCAAGTCAGAGGTATTACTCAGGCCCTCAATTTGGTGGACAGTTTATCTTTGAAACTTGAAACTGATGCCCTACTAAGTGCCATGCTCAAATCCAAGCATTGTATCTTGGCTACTTTGTTAGATCCTTGTTTTAAAAACAGTTTGGAAGACTTTTTTCCTCAAGGTGCTGATTTAGAAACTTACAAACAGATCCTTGCAGAAGAGGTTTGTAATTATATGGAATCTTCGCCTGGGGCCTGCCAAATTGCAACCTCAGAAGCGTCTGGCCCTTTAGTTAGATTAGGAACTGATTCATTTACTTCTGTAAAAGAAGGCACCTCCAGTTCAGGTTCTATGGATAGCTCAGCTGCAGACAGTATTGCTATTGGAAGCAAAAGCTTCTTGTTCCCTTCTGCTGTAGCAGTAGTGGATGAATACTTCAAAGAGAAGTATTCAGAGCTCTCAGGAGATGATGACCCCTTGATTTACTGGCAGAGGAAGGTGAGCGTATGGCCAGCTTTGACCCAAGTTGCCATTCAGTATCTGAGTTGCCCCATGTGTAGTTGGCAATCTGAGTGCATGTTTACTACAAACAGCCACTTTCATCCAAAGCAGGTCATGAATATGGACTTTGATAATATAGAACAGCTGATATTTCTGAAAATGAACTTGGAAAATGTTAACTATGACTATTCTACATTGATTCTGAGCTGGGACCCTGAAAATAAGGCTGTTCAGAACAATGAAAAAGAAATATTACCTTGATTTCTTTTTCCTTTTTCTACTAAAAATGGGCAGCTTTTGCTATATTGCTATATCTTACTGCTATTGTTATTATATGTAGTCATACTATTTATTCTTTAAAAAAAAAATAGCTGGGTGTGGTCATGGGTGCCTAGAGTCCTGGCTATCTGAAATGGTGAGGCTGGATTATAACTTTAGCACATGAGTTTGAGACCAGCAGGGCAACATATTAAGACTCTGTCTTAGAAAATTGCAAAACTTGGAGAAACTCAAAAGTACACAAAGGCTGAAAACTCTGCAGAGGCAATATAATGATGATAAAATAAAGGTTAACTTTGAAGGTTTCACAGTTGTAACTCAGTGTAGCTAACATCTATCAAAGTGGCATTCATATCTGTTGAGAGAGAAGAGTGTTAATGAGAACATACCGTGCAGCTTTGAAGGATTTAGGTATTTCTTGTTGGTGGATTGAACTAGTCATTGATTTGAGTAAACATTTCTTCCAGCATGGAAGGTTTGATTACTCTGAAATGAGCGATTTGTTTGAATACAGTGACTGAGCACAGGCGTTTAGAATGTGTTAGTGGCTGCACTAACACACTCTTTCCCTTCCCTATTTTTTAATTTCTTTAAAACCCCTGACACAACCTGACAGAATGAAAACCCACAAAATTGTTTTATATTGGAAATTCATAATTACCTCCTACTGGTCTGTTTATTATGTCAAATTGCTGGGTATGATAAAATTGCCCTTTATATTTAGGATTAGGTGTGAGTAAAAGGGAAACATTACAAAACAATTAGAACAAAGACTTTTAGTCTTTTCTAAAATAGTACAAATACAAGGGTTATATAGGTACCTTTGAACATTAAATGTATAAAAAGCATTGGGTGAAATTTAGAATGCAAGCCTCATAAACATGGCAAACCCAGTATGAGTTTCCCAGAGAATATTTCTATAGTTTGTTCATTTTTTTAAAAAGGTTAACATATGGTCCATAGCATGGTATTCCACACTGTGAAGTATGGACCACTGTATTAACGGAAATAAGCAGTTATATTTTATTGTGTTAGGTATTGTTATGAAATGAGTGACTGATCTCAGTGGCCCTTCAGGTTCCTTTCCACTCGGAGAGTCTCTTTCTGTGACTGAGTGGGAGGCCAGAAAATAATGACTTATTAAGTCTTATTAGACGTTTCAGGCTGAATAACTAATATAAGATCCCAATTTTTCCTTTTTTTCATTTTAGATTTGGGGATATTCCCTGCCCAAAAAATTCCTGGAAAATTGACTAGTATTAAGTGTGAGTAAAAGGTGTCCACTTTTTTTTTTAAAGTCTTGATTTTAGTTTTGTCTTGGATAGTGTTGGGCAAAATTTAGCCTAGTATGTAGTATTTATTACATAATAATCAAAATAGCTTTGTTAATGGGCTGGTTTTGAAACTCATTTCTGTGTATCAAAATAACTTTTTTTTTAATTTTTAAATTCTTAAATGGTAAATGTACCATTCATTGTGAAGCGAAATATCATATCCCCAAATTTACCTTTTTACCAACTGGAGTGAAGTCTTTAGTTGTAACCATCAATAGTAAAGAATTTGGAACTAGTGTATCAACAAGCTTTTGCAGGGCCAGCATTGAATGCCAAGCCAGTGATGCTTGTGTTGATATAAAGGAGGAAAACTAGTTTCCTTTAGTGTCTGTGTTTCGTCCGAGCTGGTTCAGAATGGCTATAATGCTGCTCTGTCTTCTTCAGCTCACTGCCCCACTCTGTAGTTACTCTGTAACTATACACTTCTACCTTTTTTGGTTAAATACTCCCTGAAAAATGATTGTTATACATACCATAGATATTGACATACATATCAATGTATCCATATATATGGATTTCTTATCATCTTGATTTGTGGCTGGGTAAGATTGAGTAAAATTTATGGTACTTTGGTATAAGAGTAAGTTCACTATTTTTATAATGAACCCAAATCTGGAGGCTTTTATATTATATTTTAAAGGGATAATTACCCAAATGTTTTATTTCTATACATTTGTGTGTGTGTATAAGCCTGTTAGTATATATGTATATGCATATTATATACATAAAACACTTTATATTTTTACATACAGTATGCTTTTATTATACAGATAATAAAGATGGGGGAAGGTTTCTGTTTTTTTTTCTTAATAGGTGAAGAAATCTTGAAGACCAGAAATTGGATCTTATTGAATTTTGGTGGTGTTTTTTTGTTTTTGCTTTTTGTTTTTTCATTTTTCAATTTTTTTTTTATCTTTTTATTTTTAATTATATTGCTCAGCTATGGAAGATGGATCTTTTTGTTATTTTTTTGAATCTCAAGTTCATCTTTAAATGAACTTTTGTTTGTTTTTGAGGAGATAGCTAATGATAACTGTCTCCAGTCTGACAGAGGTTATGCAAATGGACTTAATCTTCCAGGATTTGGGAGATATTTTAAAGACGTTTTAAAAACACATCCTGTGTTTGAATTGTGGCTGAGAGGTTTCCTTGGCAATGTGAGGAAGAAAATTCTTTCTACCTCATTATTATTAATTCATGGATTGAGTGTTGGTTCGACCTACAGGCGTAATAGCTTGGAACTCAGTGAAGACACAGATGTTCCTGTTGAGAGCAACCAGCTAATGTAAGTGGGGATGGGACTTTTATCCTGAGAGGAGTAAACTATAATTTAAGGCATGCTGGACTAATAATAGATTCAAATGCCATGTCTGGACTTTTTTTCTCTTGTAATTTTTTAACAAGCTTTTAATTTTTTGGATGGAAACTAACTTTCTTCTTTCTTCCTGGAGCCAAGGTAAAATTCTATAATTCAGTTTCCTTGGAGAAAAGCCATTGTTAATTTGTTACCTAATAGCTCTTTATCCATACAGGTGTCTCTGTTTTGTTTTTTTAGTAGCTATGTATTATGTATTTCACTGAATGGATGTGCCGTAATATAATGTATAGTTCACTGGACAATATTGAAGGTTTTACCATCGTAAACAAAGTCCTGCATCCAGTAATGCTTTGATGCACACATCTGTGTAAACTTAGAACGATTTAATTCATAGAATTTTTACATTACTCTTTGAAGAACTAACAATTTACCAAACAACTGAGATCTGCCTCATTTATGGAAGCTCTTGATTTTTTTCCCTTTTAGTGAAGATAGCAAATCTTTGGCCATTTTGCTGATCAGTCATTGTTACATACATGCTTTCTCTTTTTATTACATTTGTTAATGGTTTTTAACTTTAGTATTATAGGAAAGGGTTTCACTCAAAAAGATTTTTACTCAATACGTAGTTGATTATATACTTATATTCAAATGCTGTTTAAGGATTACAGTTCCATGATATAACCCTTCTGCAAGTAGGGGAGACATTGTCAGATGTGGTTTGTATTTTTGCTGAATGCATTTATGAATCCTAGATTTTTTTAATACAGCACTCTAATTAAGGGTTGACAGATACTTTGCCATTATGGGACTTTAAGGAGACTTTTTCTCAAATGGTTGGCTTTATTGTTAGTTTCAAACTTTTTCATAAATAAATGTATTGCCTTTTTGCATTGCTGAGTAGTATAGTTGTTTGTACTCTGCATTTAACTATTTTTATCTGTTACCAAGTAGAGCAAAACTCTTCCATTCCCTTTTTTTCTTTCCATTTTCATGTGTGTAATATGTATGTTTGCGCATGCTTGCATATGCGTGTGGCTGCATGTGGAGGCCCCAAGATTATGTTGAGATCACCCTGCATTTGTCTTCCATCAACCCCAGTGTCACTGATCCACTGGTCTGTAGATATCCCAGCTGTGCTGGGCCTTGTGACATTTTTCCTAGATGGACTTGTTAGGCGAGGGCTGCCTTGCACACATAGCATCTTGAGTGGGTTCTTGGCATCTGACTCCCTCATCCTCACACAGCAGGCACTCAGCCTCTTCTCTGTCATCTATCCCTCCTTCCGTTCTCTTTTAAATGACTTTTTTTTCCCCTCGGCTATTGATGATTGATTTTATAGTCTCAAATTGCAGGAAGAAATTCTTGTTGGTATTTTTGAATTGTATTCAAGGTGTTCATTATTTGGTTGATGAAATAATTTTCTTAATCCTCTCCTGTTCCAATTATGAATTATCCCTGTCTATTTCTAGACACTGCTTAGCTTTTGGTTTTATATTTAATGTGGCTCTTGCATGCTTCATTTTCTTCACATTTTACAGCCTTACTCTGAATTGTTTCTGAATAGGATAAATGTAGTTTGGGGTATATCTTTACAACCTTGCTATATACAGTACTTTCTAGTTGGTGGGTAGATTTGCTAGTTTGTGAACTTGTAATTTACAGACACTGAGTTGTGGTGTGCCGCCACACACACACACACACGGTTTCTCTGTGTAGCCCTAGCTGTCCTGGAACCCACTCTATAGATCTGCCTGAGTCTTCCTCTGTTGTGTTGGGGTTAAAGCATGTGCACCACACCCTGGATTGGTTTGGGGTTTTGTCCCTTCTCTCTAGTGTCTTTGTTCCTCAGACTCATACATCTGTTAGAATGCTGCAGTGTAGTTGAGTGATACGGAGAGTGAGTATTCGTCTTGAGTTGTGTATGTGTTTATACACACATGTGTGAAGGGGGCTGGCTCACCTAGACAATTCCTACCTGCCTAATGTCTATAAAGTCAGGCATTGGTTCCAGTAACAGCATAAACCAAGGATGGGTTGCACACCTGTGATTCTTGATCAACCTGAAATAAATGAACCCTTAGCTCTTGTCTCAAGAGTGGGTAAGGAGGTAGTAATGTGTAAGGTGTAATGTGTGTGCTTGCTTGAGTGTGCACACATTGTGCATCTGTACACGCACATGAACCTGTGCAGAGGTCAGAGAACTTTGGATGCTGGTCTTGGCTTTTCACCTTGTTGCTTGCTCACCTCTGTGTGCCAGGCTGTCTGGCCCAGAGGAGAGTCCTGGCATTCTCCTCTCTCTGCCTCCCCTCTTAAGTAGGAGCCCTGGGGCTACAGGTTCTTAGGATGGACGGACTGACTGACTGACTGGAAGAGTTTAGCTCTATCTTGGGCATGTGCTTTGGATTCTGGGCCCATGTTCTCTTTTCCCTGTTAGCCATCTGTTCCTGGGTGAAATGACTTTTGAGGGAAGAAACTAGAGAGGTTTTTTTACTTTCATGGTGGTATGTTTGTATCAGTGCTGTATTCTTGAAAATGCCCCCTTTATAACATTAACAGTTTTCTTACAGGGAGGCTACCTCATCTTCTGTCCTCTTTGAAAAGGCTATTTTCTGGGGGCTGGAGAGATGGCTCAGTGGTTAAGAGCACCGTCTGCTCTTCCAGAGGACCCGGGCTCGATTCCCAGCACCCACATGGCAGCTAACAACTGTCTGTAGTTCCAGTTCCAGGCAAACACCAAGGCTAATAAATAAATAAAGTTTTTTTAAAAAAAAAAAAAAGAAAGAAAGAAAGAAAAGGCTATTTTCTTTCTTGTTTTTTTTTAAAAAAAAAAAAAAAGAAAGAAAAGGCTATTTTCTTTTAAATAGCATCTTGTTTTTCTTAGCAGCCTGATAATTTTTGCTGCTCCCACTTAAAACTTAAGGAATTTATTATTATATGACTTGATTTAGGTTTTTGTATGAGATTGTATTACTATCAGTATAATTTCTAGTTTTTTGTTATTGTGAATATTATTGTTGATTTATTGACTTATTATATGTTAAAGGCTAAAGAAGCTCAGGGTTGCAGATGTATATAGAGCTTTCTTCCTGATAAAGTTAGGTTCAATCTTTCTATACTTTACTTCCCTTTGAGGTAGTTTTGTAATAATAGATTGCAAATAATCTCCCTCCAAAATATAATTTATACTTTCTTAACACTTTTACTATTTGGTTAGCTGTGGAAGGTCTACCTAAACCTAGTAACACATTCGGAAGGATGAACCTGGGTTCTTGAGCATGTGGGCCAATGATTGACCACTGAGCTGTATTCCCCAACCCTGTTTTTACTCTTGTTTGGAGACAAGTCTTCCCTTATGTTGGCTTGAGCCATAGCTCAGGTTGACTTTGAATGTACCATCTTCCTGCTTCAGACTTCTGAGTCACTGGGATTACCGGTGTATACCACCAGGCCTAACTGCCCACCTAAGTCATCTCCTTTCTTAAGTAGGAGTGCTCTTTCTGCATGTATACCTTTATGCCAGAAGGGAGCATCAGGTCCCACTATAAATGGTTGTGAGCCACTGTATGGTTGCTGGGAATTGAATTCAGAATCTCTAGAAGAACAGCCAGTTCTCTTATCTGCTGAACCATTTCTTCAGCCACCGCCCCCCCCCTTTTTTTTTTTTTTTTTTTTTTTTTT